>QXVX01004832.1:0-39026 GCA_013436065.1 Halocynthia aurantium | reverse complement strand
ATCTGTAATAACAGTTCGATTTTCGTTAGTTTTGGATTTGTCTTGATAAAATTTTAATTAGGGTTGTCAGCTTTTACAGGGAATATTAAAACTAAATCAATTTGAACGCACGATCGATTTTAGCGCGGATAAATAATTGAAAAGTTATTGAAACGACGTTAAATCCAATTAAGACACGAAACAGCTATTCCCACATTAACAATTACAATAATATTCGTTCTGGGAGAAAGTTATATTGATGGCAATAACTAACTATGGGATGTTTGTGACACGTGGTTCTGGATATATAATCCTCGTGTTGCAATCTGTAATACTGGATATGTAATTCAGTGCTAGTTACAATTTATCATATATTTTATTTAATACATACATTATATATACAATATTATTATACCATATATTATAATAATGCATGGACAAACCAGGAATAAATTCCTACTGATGAAAGCTCTAACAGAACTATCCCTTTAACGGGTGACTCAGGAAAATCTGGTTAATATATATATATGGAGATCGAAAGTTATCCTACTTCAAAATCTTTTTAAACACTGAAATGAAACCTACACAATATTGTATATCTGTCAAATTGTTCGAATGGCGGCTGCAAATTTAATTGGGAACCCTTCTTAATTCAAGCTTATTTAAATTCAGTTGTCATATACGATTTGCTATATTTAAATCATCCTTCAAATTAGTAATTTCAAAATAATTGTCTCCGCAATAATTCGATTCACTTGATAGAATCAATCAATTTCTGTTATTATAATTGGATATGACAAATATGTTAAATACTGCTGCTGTTGTGGTTAATATTTAAAATCGGATTTGCACCTGTTGTTACCGCGCATTCAATTATGCACCGTAGAGAATACACATTTCGTTTATTGATATGGACAAAGGCGCAGGCAAGCTTTTATTACATAATAATCTGATTCACAAGCAATAATGAAATCTGTTTTTAGAACAATTCATTTCCTCCATATGTCTTAAAAATCATATTTCCTAACTCCCAATGAGATTTATTACCATTATTCATCGATAATAATGAAATAGTGTAATTTTGCCATAGTAACGATTGCCATAGATCTGGGAAATCATAATTCTTAAGTCACAATTAACATTTTGTCTGTCTTGGAACAGCGTTATCATTTCCATCAAACCAAATTTTGCAAAGGCGTGTAGATAATCCCAAAATAATGCATGAACAAAGAAACCCGTAAACAACAATGCATTTCCTTTCAAGTCCAATTGTTTTCAATCTACGTATCATTTAATATTCACTGTTGTTAATCAACTGACAACAATAAATCACTCGAAAATCCGCATTTTGTTTGATTATTAACCACAGCGGGGCAATTTCCTTTTAATTGTCTGTATATAACGTTTATGTACACAAGTATCCCGGTAATCCCATTCTTTTTATTATTAATTTTTAATGTATTGCTGCGATCCATTGTCTGTGGCTCCTTCTGTCGACGCTCTCGCTCGAATAATTCATAACTATGACGATGCAAAGCTTTTGTATTGATTCCACTCGAGTTTTATTTTACAATAATTATAATGATACAAAATGGTAAAGTAGATTTCTTTTAGCTTTGTAGATCTAGGCTATGTGGCCCAATTCGCTACCAGGAATGAGTTCTTGGTAACCATTCGTAATCATAGTCATCTTTGATGGGAGTGTTGCATAACAGATCAGCACATAATAAAATTGCTCTATTATCTCACAATATTTCCTTTTCTGGAATTGAGGGCCCTGATGCGTAAGCATTATTAGTTGCCTATTAGATCCGCCTTTGTCTCTGGTTTTAAACTACGTGTGCTTGGGGGCATGTTTGCCTATTTTGGGGCATATAGAGAGCGCTGAAATTCCCGTATCTCTCAAGATTCTACCAGGACGATGATGCTAAGGTGTATTTCGTCATATACACTACACCCACATGTAAATGGTTACACATATACAGTATAACATGCATACATCATTCACAATACATCCACATGTACATACTTACACATATACCACATGCATACATCATCCACACTACATCCACATGTATATGCTTACACATATATCACATGCATACATCATTCACAATGCATCCACATATACATATCACATATGCAATTGAAAATGATACCGAAATACTTAATAAGCAATTTGAACCGTGGCTTAATTTTCCCGTCTGGCATGTTCCCATTACTAGCTCTGTATCGTCCTGGTGATATCTTTCACATTAACACTGTTTAACTCACGTTTGACACAGTGTATATAGGCGCCGTTTTCATCTCTTTTATTTGCGTTAGGGATTACGTTTAAAAACAAGTTTTCATGTCGAAGAAACTCATTTCTTTTGTTCAATTGTTGACATTCTTTCGAGTGACATTTCACCCTTGAACCCATGCTTGACCTCACCATTAGCGCCTCATCTACATTACATATCATTTGCAGAGATAAATTAGACACAAAATCGTGAGAAATATTCAGTTGAAGACGATACAATGAATTTTGACTCGTATATCATGCGAAAAGCGTTCAAACGAACCACGAAAAGTGAGAAAAAGGGATTTTTATTAAAGTTTCTCATTCTCAGGGATGATTTTAGGACGGTTTTAAATATCTTCCTAAAATTTAGCTAGAACAGATGAAGATCTAAATGCTCCTAGGGCCCCTTCGTACTTTAGCGGCCCCTATAATCTTCCCTTTACTCCCAATTTAAATAAAAGAAGGGACATGCGATGCATGTACTGGTATGAAGTCGGGCCCACTCCTCTCTAGGGCTCCTTCTACCAGTTCTTCAATATCCTGATGTTAATATTGAGATACTGTAAGAAAATGTCTTCTTTGGAAATTCTTCTGTTGTAAGAAATTTTCGCGTAAGAAATTGTATGAAATTATATTCACTAAGAACTTATGGGTAATTACATGTCACAGAGTCTCCTTCACTGTATAGAATCGACACACGGTTTTCCTTACTCTTCGCTTTTAAGAATATATTGGCATGAGAATATTTGGACTATTAGACTTTGTAGAATGAAGGGATAATGTAGGAATGACCCTTGACCTCGAGGAAATAATAATTTGTTGATTCAGGGATTAAGATGGCTCCATTTAAAATGAAATTTTATCTGTGGACACTGCTTACAGGTTTCTTGTTTACTTTTAAATGTTCAACTGACCATAACAAGATCCTAGATATCGGACACTTTGTAATTTTTGTCGTCCCTTCGTTAAAATTCCGATCTCGACATTAAAGAATTCTTTATACTGACGGACATCGGGTTAGGCAATGAGTTTAAGGCATCAATTTGCTGTATGTGATCCTCTATACGTCTCGGACAATGGTGGATTAACCCTATAAGCAAAATAAGCACGTGCTAGGGCATCACGGAAAGGAGGGGCACCTCAGAATTATTTCATAGCCGAATTTACCATTTAAATTATTAAACTAATAAAATTTATAGCAATTTTCAAAATTTAATGCAAAATGAATAAGTTCTGTTTATAAAGCGTTCTCTCCTGTGTCATCATTTTTATCCTGAAAATGTATGAGGGCACCAAGATAGTGCTTGAGTGCTCAGGGCCTCTAAGGGTCTTAATACGGCCCTGCTCTCCGGTCTATATAGAGACTGTATATGAAAAATTTGGAGGTTAGAATTGTGACTAAATAAACCCGTAAGTTTACAATCGTGGCGAACAATATATGTGATATATATTCAAGTGTCTCAACAGTCCGTATATATATAATTATAAAATTCTTCGAAATAACAAGAGATGGAAGTGAAATTGTATCATTTGTCCTTTATTCTGAATCACATCATGTTGACTACCACCTAATATCAAATTAAAACTTAATTATTTACTCATTTATTTTTAACCCTCATCTTCCCAGGCTCGCGAAGGTGTGTAAAATGAACAATGTGTGTAGGCTCACAATTCAAATTCGTCACACAGGGTTTCTTAAATACTTTGTAATTTCTGCTGTTATCTATGATTCAATCTAGACACTTGCATTGTAGTCATCATCCCATGACAGCAGGCTCACTATCTTTGTTTGTATAGGCACTCTCAACAAACCATTGCTTTAATACTATCATCCAACTATTATCCGCTTCACCATGAGCAGGTCAAATGTCACGTTTACCAGCGAACAGTATGTTCATATACTTCGTTTATGTTTAAGATAAAGTTATGCCAAACATCTTTATGGTCCCCGAAACTAAACAAACGAATCGATCCCTATTTTCACCTCTTTTCCGGGGGTTTCTTTATCCCGTCGTCACTAATTGATCGTTGTTTGAGTCTTGAACCAGAGCATGATAGTCAGGCTGGTGGTCTTGGTAAAATACACAGTCTGGTCAAATATTGTGCTTAATCTAATGCCTTTGAAATTGACGTACCTCACTTGTATGGATGTAGGCCAGGAAATGGCATGTTTGAAAAGATTTTTGTTTCACTTGGAAAACCATTGCTCTTTTGTTACTATTTACCATACAACACTGCACAGATATGTCTTAATACATTGAACTATCCATTACAATATAACTTATCCCTTCGTTACTATTACCATACAACACTGCACCGCAATAAGTTTTGTATCACATTTTTAAGTCAAAATATGAAATGCATCTTCCACATGGGCAGAGGTTATACATAAGTCAATACGGCAAATGATTCTTTGTTGAAAAATTGTCCCAACTCTTATATAGTACATGTCCTGTATTCTGTGAATCTTTTATATATTATTTCTAAGAGTTTTTTTTTACGATGTGAACTCTATACCTCGAGATTTAGTGCCGATACACGCGTTTCGGTAACGTCCGTATACATATGACTGCGTTTCGTAAGCGTCCGTAGCGTCTAGGCTACTGTCTTATTAATTATTCAATAGACTGTGTAACAATATTGTGAGATTTCCCAGGACTTTGTGTCCAGTTGTCCACTTGACCTTATCCACCGATAACATCGTTTCGTTCGCGTCCGTGAAATGATCCTTGAAGTCTTGTTGTATCAGCTTCCACATCTCCGGAAATTTTCAACTCAAAATCTCAAGATTTAAATTCGCTGAAAATACAATCGGCGATTTATATGATTGCAGCTGAACTTTCAGTTCAATGTATTTAAAAAAGAAATCCATAGCGTTCTCATTTCAGCATTAAAATGGAAAAAGGATTATTTTAAAAGTTAAATATGGGAATCTTGTTTTCTTCATATGCCCCATCGTATAAGTATATATAAGTAAGTATAACATGTGCAAAGGGCTAGTGGTTAATTGGCTCGTATTTTTGAATTGATATTATGGTAACGTTACTTTAAAAAGTGCGACAGCAGAGAGATTGTATAGCGACACCTTCATTAATTCTTTGTGTTTATGAGTTTTGACGGCCGATAGCCTATATAGTTGTAATACTGGCATGTGACATGTAAATGACTAGAGTATGAAACATGGTGTATTATGATGTGTAACGCTATTTCCTGTACATTGTACTAGATACAGTAAAATGGCATTGAACGGGTGATAAGATTAATGCGAAAGCAAAGAGATGTAATATGTAAGTCTCAGAGAATGGTGAAACTGAATGGTAAAACTAAGCACCAATAAGGAAACGATATATGGTCCTGTATTGAAGCAAAATAATAAAGTATAGGACGGGTGGGGTAATTTGAAAAAAATGTCGTGCAACCAACTATTGTCCATTATACATTGCCAGTTGTGATTTTTAAACTAGAAATTCAAGCTTCATCGATTTTTCTTGTAATACACAGTGACATCCTGAATTATCGGAATCAAGTCACGTGTATTTCCACTAATTTACGTAATAAAGACGATTATTACGAAATAATCCGCTCGATTTATCGCTCGTAAATCAACAGGGGATCTAATTAACACTCTCGCCATTCGTTAATCCTCTTTTTTAAGTCACAATAAATAAATAACTGACGTAAGATCAATTATGTTTATTGCATTGTTTGAAAAAAGACGGGAATCCATCGCTATTATGACTCATAAAAGTCGCCATCAATCGAGGGAATTACAATTTAATCGCTCGTGACGTTAACAATAAAAAAAATTCAACAGCGAAATACCCAGCTGGGAGAAATAATTAAAGTAACCACAAATGATAAATTAAAACGACGACCCAGTCAATCCACATACTTCAGTAAACGTATTCATTATGCAATTATAACGTAATAATGATTCTTTATAAACATTATTCCGTGACTATCATTGAGAATAAAAATAACTGATTTCTGTATTTTTACTCGTAAAATACTATAATTAAGATGTTTTTCATATTTTGTCTGTCTGGATTTTAAATGGAATGGAATTTTAAATGGGAATTTATCTCAGAGATGTACAATTAGTAAATAATGGCGTGCATCCTGAGAAAGATTAGTTCATCCAATACTGATACCAAGAATTGTATAACAGTTTTGATTCCTTTATCCGAGATTCCCAAATCCAAAAGCCTCCAAAATCCGGAAGTGTTTTTCAGTTTCAAAATCAATTTAATAAAAAATCTATACCTCCAAATTTCGTAACTTTTGAAAGCCGACATGACGCACCACAAAGTGTTTTTCAAATTCAAATTCAAAATGATAAAAATCTATATCCTATATTAAACGTAAATTATAAATTAGAATTTGAAATGTAAATGGATTTCGTGTTTAAACTTCCCGTCCATGAAAATATACTAAATCCTGAACAAATCTGTAATCCAGAACACTTTCAGCCCCAGCAATTTTGGAGATGGGATTATCAACCTCAAAAATTGTATTATCAGCAAATTCAATAAAACTCAACTGCAATTCCTTTCCTATATCTGACTCTACTTAAATATGTTGAATGATATGGCCGACAACATTCTTTGTGCACATAACCCATAAAAAATTATAGGTAACAAAGCACAATTACGTGCTAGCATAATCAAAGGGCTTATTGCTGCATAAACAGCGCTGAAATATAGGAGAAAATTGCTCTGCTGTTACGGTAAAATTAGTTTACATAATCTACGCCTTTTATACAACATAAAAATAAATCCGGGGTCTCCTGGGTCACATGTTTGAAACCTATCCTGGTGTAAATTGATTTGTTCATCATATAGGGGTTTATTTACCCCTAAATACCGGTGATGACCACAAGGCCCTTTGATGGGTCATTAAGGAGAGCATGCTTCATTTAGCATGCTTCAGCTAGACGCCTGTGTATACATATGGTCAAATGCGGAAAATCCGAAATTTAATCCAGTATTAACCCGATACCTAACGATACCTTGCTATAAACATCTGTATAATGTTGTTCAGTACAGCGGACATGATTACCAGTCATCAGAGCAGTTGTTCTTAACCTTTTTAGTGATTCATTTTCGATTAATATATATATGATATATATAACCTTACGTATTTTAGCCCTACGACAATCCTAAGATGCACGACATTTAATTGCCACTTTTGCCTATGCTATTCTCATATCGTAATAAATCGGACTAGATCACTAAAATCTTTGCTAGTATGGACATTGATATAATATCAATTTTATAATAATTTTTTGATCATAATCGTCGTTTGAGATCAAGTACCCTTAAAAATAAGCCTTTTTATATATCTTTTATTCTGAATGGACATTCTTATTATGATTTGAAATATTACCCATTGTACTAGCGTGTATTATTACATTATAATCGCTCTGTGGCGTCATAAATATCGTATGGGGTATGATAGTCTTAAGTATTACACGGTACATTGACCACTGTGTTAACAGTTAACCGTTAGCAGTACCCACATAATATAGAAATTTTTAATGGGTTCCTTTTATAGCAAGCTAACTCACTTTACCTTATGTCTTTACAAAGCCACATAACTGTACAAGCCTTATGTTAAATGTCAGGTTGAGTGAAAGACCTCTAATCCGTTAAATCTTTACTTCTCAAAGGGCAGCATGAACTCTAAGCCCCCTGTTTTATCCTTTAACATAGCCACATTTTGTAGGGGTATTACGGCAGGGTATCATTAATGTTCGCGGGGTGAACGTCAAATGATTTCAAGATTAGAAGGGAGCAAACAACACTGCCATGAATGTGCTGATATATCAAGATATATATACCATGCATCAGCGCAGTGGCCCCCAAACTTATTTTGAAGCGACCCCAATTTTCGGAAATAATCATCGAAATCAGAGAGTACTCACGACCCTAACATGTGCAGATAGTTTACAGAGAAATATATATTTATTAACGAATTATTTAATTACTTAGAGAATGTATAAGGCAAAATGAACTCGAAGTAAAATAAGCGAGTTCAAAGTTCAAATTTTCATACTGCAAAGTTCTAAAATCATTCTCTATAATATAACTTTATTATTACCGACAATTAGCTATCAATTTACCGAAAGTATAATCTCTACTATCCCCGTGGTAAAATTGTTACGCAGTAGTGACGTAATAAGCCGCAAATCCATATCCGGTTGACACGTGTATTGTTATCATGTGAAAATATGAAACCATGGTTCATGGGCGTTTCCGACAAGTAACGTAATCTTTTTTGGACAATGTTTTCTAAATGTCAGAAACACATTTAAAATAGTTTATTTATGTTTTGTCTCCCGTTGATCTTAATGCGTCATTAAACAGATGAAAGTTAGGATAAGAAATGTCTTTAGAGGACACGGTGGTATATACCCTATGGTTCAACTTACCAATGAAAAGGTCTACAACAGTGCTTTTCAAACTGGCATCAGGGCATCAAATTTGGTTCGCGGGCCATAGGTTACAGATTTACAATCGATTTAGTTATAAAGGGGATTCTATATCCGATTATTTGACCACGATTTAATCTGTGTTGATGGTTTATACAAGTTATTAAGCGACATCGAAAATCGTGATCGGATTGAAAATAATCGCAGTAGTTTCACTTCACTATTATCAAGAATTTGATCTTAATTTAGTCGCCGGGAAAATCAGTAATTTAAATCCAATTTTAAATAATATCTATAAAGATATGACAACACATTAGGACGAGCAGTAGGGAGGTTGAAAGTTTCAACATGCTATTCTGAAATTTGTGTTTGATTCGATAACTTTCTCCTTTAATAATTGTATGCAAGTTGCATTTCTTCGACATAACCTTGATAATGATAAATCAGGGGTGTGACTTTTGCAGCGGGTTAATTTACAGTTTTAATTATAGAATTTTCTAATCACCTTTCCAAGTCAAAATAAGGGGGATGTGATAGACGTGTGGATACGGTATACAAATGCAAAAAGCAATCACTTTAATTTCCCTGTTCATGCAGCAAAACATAAGGCAACCCTAGTGTATTTGATCTGTCCCATTTTCTTATGATAATATTTTCCTTTTATCTCGAATTCATTTCTTCCCTTTATGAATAATTCTGTCTTTTTGAAACGAATTAAATCGTTTCAACCATCTGCAATCACTTTTTCCATCAAGGTAGAATAAGAAATTGGTTTCATTTCACTTTTCAAATTTATCAAACACTTTCGAAGGAAAGAAGATTAATAAGCCGGGCTAAGTGCTTTCTTTGATAGGATTTCGAGCTTGATTATTCATGCAATAGTTACACAGTTGCATTTCGACTCATATCTACATTTCTATCTAGGTTTTAATTATTTAAAAGTTCTTCGAGGGGTTGATGCTGAACATAAAATGTTAAAATATATCGTGGTAATATTACTGAAATTGTTTTCTGAAAATGTCGGAAAATGTGTCACAGAGAAAAACAGATCAAATGTTACATTCCATGTACACCCGTTAATGTTACAGTGGTATAAGCAGGGCTGCCATACCATAAGATTTGTCCTTACTTTGGCTTATTTTCAGTAATGCAACAATTTTAAATGCATTTTAATGTACATTTTAAAGTCATTTTAGCCTAATTAGTATTCCGCGTGCACACTGGTGTGCCGTGAGACGATGCTAGGTGTACCGCAGTGTATTTGGGTAGGGAAATCTTATTTTTTTCCCAGTTGTCCTTATTTTTGGTTTCAGATCGATGATAGCTTGGGTTATAAGTGATGCAAATTAATATATGGAAGTAAGTGTATACCATTTTCATGTAGCGTGTATAGGGTCTATAACATACAAGTCGTACATGCAACCAACTTACTCATCCACTAGTTTATTACAATAACATTTCCCCAAAACTGTATTTTCGAAGGTTTCTTTTTTCCTGTGACACATTTATTCTGACATCTCCTTCTCCTGCACTAACTCATAGAAAGCAATTAAACAAGAGTTTCCCACTGTTTATGTGTCGACGGGAACGGAGAGAATTTTAATCTAACTGAATTGTTTTATCTCTGATTTTATCTCGTCACAAACGTAATCGCAGTAATGCAAAAACCTGATTATGATGAAATATTCATGCTTTCGCGCGCTTTTTCGCTACAATTATGACGAAACAATCTTTTGTTTATCTTGTAACAAGAAGAAATCCATTTCGAAATTGTTTCGGATTAAAAAATTATTTTATTTATTTTCGAATTGTCTCTGGCGACCTCTAGATTGGATTGATTGTAAAAAAATCACATTAAAGATTTATAGCATAGAGAGGAATTCGTAATCCGAAATTCTAAAGACCGGATATGCGTGAATTCGTTATAACAGGGAAGATAAGGTCAATAATTTTCTACCGCATAATTTCAGAAGTGTAAGTAAAGTTGAACCTCGATCCAACGGACTAATAGGAGGGAGCATCCGGAAGGAAATCCGATGCATCGTTGGATCGAGGTTCAACTGTATATATATAAATTCTCAGCGTTCGTTGCTGCTTAATACATATTCCATATTCCTTCCATATTGGATTCATTCTTCCACATAGTCCGGTTGTGTCTTACGTCAGTCTTTGAGACGTTGCCTTACAAAGTATTTCAAGACTAATTTTCGTGATGCTATTAAAGTTTTTTGTTACTTTTATGATAATATGTGTTAGTGACCATACTGGTTCCTTGTAAATACTGTTGGTCTTAGGGACATTGTCGTTGTATCTATTGTTCTGTGATACTGCAAAAAAAATTAAAATTGTTAATCAGTGTTAATTATTAGTAACCATGACTCCGGGGAAATACTGCTTTGGTTTCCGTCATTTTCAGTGTTCGATCTACTCACGGGAACCGAATTTCCCCTGTATATATGAATATTCGTGACTATTATGAACAGGTTCTGTATACATCCATAGCGGAATTAAGTATAAACAGAATTCAATAATCTAATCTCCAGTAAGTAATCAATTTCAAACTCTTGGGCTCCATGTGGAGTCGATGAATGCCTGATGGGTCAACTGGGAGTCGACAAAATGACTAGCTAAAAAGCTCATTACCAAATTCAGTCTAGCTATCAATAGTCTTATGCAAGTTTACAAATATCTGATGACGTTGCGTATATGGTGATGTCATAATCCGTTATCCTTTCAACAAAAGAATCGAAAATTCAATTCGACATTTTCTTGGTGTTTATGCGAATCCCAACAAACACAAAATAAACGCGAAATCATAAAAACAGTAGCACGAAATCGGCTTTTGAATTTTCGATCAAATTCGCAAAAATAAGGCTAAGCTGTCTACGAGACGCAGATTGTTAAGACGAAGACAAAACCAGTCAATAAATATATTATATAGTACTATAAAGTTTAAGAACCGTTTTTATTTCTCACGAACGCTTAAGTATTAGGCATTTATAAATCTGTTATTAAACTTATATGTAAGGGCATACGCCCCGTTTTAGAGGCCGTGTGCTATGTACAGAAAAGTATGATAGGGGGGAGAGTAAATTATAATTCAATGCGATATTTTTANTATATACAGAAAAGTATGATATGTCGAAGAGTAAATTATAATTCAATGCGATATTTTTATTTCGTTGATTCTTGGTGATATTTTAATTCTGCATATTAGTTTTGGACTGCCCAAAATGCATCTAATTAATAGCTATATACTTTAAATATGAACCAAACTTAAAATGCCGTTTTTTTAAGCGTCCCAGTTTTTAGCTATACAAATATGTGTGTGTGTTTGGATGTTTGTTCTTGACTAGGTTTTTGATTTGTTCTTGAAGGTTTTTGCCTAGGCGCTCTGAAAACTTGCACGGAGATCTGCTTCAGGCAGGAATATGTCATATTCTACTTTTTTTCAAATAGGGCCCCATATGCGGCACCAGATCGCGCTTAGGTAGGCTACCCTATGTTCAAGTGCAATCAAGGGCGGCTTACATTCATTTCTAAACACAATTTCCTGCGGCTTACAATCGAATAAATACGGTAGCCAGACACTTTAAGTTAATATATATTTTAATTCGTTTTCATTTTACATTTTTTTTTCATCGACGTAAAACGAAACGTCTTTATCTGAAGCCCTTCAGTATAAGATGGTTAACCCCCTGCAGTTGAGAAAACTCCCTCTCCCTCTCTGCGTGTATAAGGTTCATTAATTCAGAAGATATATTTGTCTCATTAGTTTTGCTATGCAAAAAAGCTTCCAGATTGAATCTTAGTATTAAAGCGTATAATCCCATTACGAAAAGTTTAATCAACGCGCTTAAGTGCTACCAACACGCTCTGTTAAATCTCTATTATCCCAGCCGCCAATCTGTCTACCGTTTCGCTTCACATCCTCCATAAACCAGCCGACGATTATGATGTCAACAATAAAAAATCACTGTAATAATTACGACACAATACTTACATAAGATTTACATAAATTTATATTTAAATACATATAGATATATGTACAGTATTTACAAACGACTGCTCGAAATTTCAAAAATTGACATGTTTTCGATTGATTCTAGAGTGATTTTTCTTAATATTACATAGGAATAATCGTTTTCCAGTGTTTACGGGCGAAATGTTCGCTTGAAAGCATGTTAATTTAGTTCAAATCTGAAAAAACAACATTTTTGTTGTTTTAGGCGGTTTTTCATCGTGTTATGCCCCAAAATTCCTGACACGCATTTTTAAATCCCGATAATCTGCGAAGAAGTCATTAAAAAGACGAAAAATTCGCGCTGAATCGCGCATTTTTCAAATCTTTCGATTGTGACGAAACCAAATGGAATCGGCAATTGCATCACAATGGAAATAATTATCAACACTTTCGCTGAAAAGATCTTGTCGTAAATTCCAAAATCTTGTCAAGTGGATACTTAACCATAGATCGGGCACACTTTCAACCTATAAAACCACTTTCCCCTCATCCCATGGCTTATGTCCACGCCGTGTTAAGTGGTTAAGGTGTTCCTTATGACATCACACACATTCATATCGCCGTTTATTACGTCATCCATTAAAATCGTGACGTCAGAAAATCAGTAATAACGTGGATACGTAATAGATAACATGTGCACGATTTTTTGGGCGCTGTAATGAGTTTATTTTTAGATGGTCGGATTGTTTTTCTAGCGGGAACATTGTCCAGATCCTTGGCTTGAAAACGTTTTTTTTAATATACTGGCGATATATTCACACTTACAAACTATTGATCGATTCAAATATTAACTTTTTCTGCCCGCTGATTACTTTCTGACTATCGAATAGCATAATAAATGAAGTTGTGGCTCATTGCTTTAATATTACATTGTTTAAACATGCTAGACGCCAGTAATAAAGTTTATTGATCATTTGATGACATGGACCATGGGTATGTTCACTGGGATCACGTGGTACCACACCTCATTATGCTGTGAATACTATTTACATGCTTATTTTTAAGTATTTTAATTGGTGAGAAATGCACTGCTTCTCATCCAATGTCATATGTTGGTAGTGCCCTAGTTTAAATCGTAATATGTTCAGAGATAAGGCGCATACATTCTCTATCGTCCAATGAATCCCTGCTTTCGAGTTAATATAATGAAAAGTTATCAACAGGGTCAATCGTGTTTCGAGTATTCTATGTGCGCGAGTGTTAGTTAATGCGATCTTTTGTTAAGTGGTCAGTTCACTCTTTAACAACAACATCTGCTTGATATTCAAACTTTCAAGTGGAGACTGACATTCAACATTAAACTGTTAAACGATATCTGATGACTCTTCAAGTCCTTTTAGGGGAATCTGACTTTATCTATATAAAATCTTGTATTGAGGAACACAATTCTGCAGATCCATATTTCATGTATTCACGTAATCATTTCCTTGTGATGTCATCATGATTGCGTCATCATGACGTCACGAAACGAGCATATTGAAACAGGCTATTGCAGTAAATACCCTGCTATATCGTATATCAGGTTAAATTAGTCATAAATGTCCAAAAATCAAGTCTGTTAATTTTGGAGTTTTCAAGTAATAACTCGACTCGAGTGTTCAATCCTCGGAATTTTTAACAATGGTCATTTGACCTTGGTTTTTCAACCTATAGGTCATTAATTAAAACTTCAAAGTCCATTGTTACGCCGTACTTCGCTCGTTCTCGAGTTATTTTTTAATTCAATTAGCTGCGATTCCTTTGGGCAGCTGGTAAGATAGAATTTATTAACCCTCTAACAACCAGTAAACAGTGGTTCTTAAATTTCGTGGCCGCGCTTGAGATCGAATAAATAATCTTACACGAAAAAAACTACGTTTTGAAGTTCAAATATTAGCAAATAATGACTATATTACCTTGGTTGCCACGCAGCGCACTATAGCTCCCTCCTGAGGCAAACTGTTTAAGAATTACTGCAATAAAACAACGACAGTTAACACGTTGGCAACAAATAGTTTGAAATATTTCTGTCTGACGACTATTTTGAGTCTAAATAGCAGGAGATATTTTTGTTTTTACTGGGTACTTTCAAAAATGATCCCGATTATGAAGTGATAATGAAACGCATTTCTGCTTCACTACCTGCACACTATTTGTTACTAAACAATGGCTATCATTGGGTATATTGTTTTCGACATAAACATTCAATTTCGTACGTAAATCATTTGATAAATTGTGACGTTTTTAAGTAGTTTTTTTTTTATGAATTTCGAAATTAATGTTATTCTTTTTTTTTTAGCTTTACGAAATCGATTCTGATCCTGTTAGGAAGCAATTCTTGGACGAACTTTTTACCTTCATGCAAAAAAGAGGTTAGAGTTCAAATTTCATAGTTCAACTTTTCAGATCAAATATAGTAATTCGCTAATTAGGTATAATACTGTAATGAATTTACGACTGGCGGTTGGGGATTTTTAGAACTTTGAAGAGTAGTAGCTTTCCATTTAGACTTTCTGAGTATTTCGCAATAATCGATTGTAAATTGGGAGATTGTACCTAGCGCCTGAACTGGGCGCAACTATAATGCAAAGGCATTCTGTTTGCATCAGTCTATAAATCATATTTGATGATTATAGAAATAGTGCGGCGTTTATATAGCTAACCATGTATCTAGTAATTACATATGTTCTTAGTTAGATGAAGCGTGATTGTAGTTCTTGTCCTTTCTCAAAGTTTATTATGGGAAGCCAATTTATGACCGAAACCCAACTGTAGTTAAACATTTTCTACTACTAAGATAAACAGTGCTTATTGCTACATAGTCAGTGTGAGAAGGGATCTAAACAGCGCTACGTGACGTATTATATTCGTTGTTACATGTGTATAGGAAATTACTTGATATGTACTTTGATTCATTAAAATGATCTAGAATTAAACTGTTTGAATACAGTGTTATATTTGAATCTAAACAGCGTTGTGCGTTGATAAGTTATATTGTAATATATAGATCAATGTCATAAGACATATCCGTACAGTGTTGTATGATAATAGTAACAAATGGATAAGTTATATTGTAATGGATAGTTCAATGTAATAAGACATATCTGTACAGTGTTGTATTGTAATAGTATCAAAGTGATAAGTAGTATTGTAATGGAAAGTTGAATGTAATAAGGGGAGCTGTGATTGGTTTATTCCTTCCCATTTAAGAATGAAAAACTTAATCGTTTAGTATAGTAATGCTCTAACCATCACTGATATATTGATCCCACCTTCTCCGGTTGAGATATCGTAAGGTAATTCAGAATATCTTACAAGTTTGCCAGTTTACCGTCTGACGTAGTGTAGCAGTTCATTTTCTGTTGCTCTTTCAAATCTAAAGCACCACCACCAACACATATGTGAATTGATGATGCGTACAAACAGTTGACTGAGGTGTTGAAAAATACCTTTTGTGGTTGGAATGGAATGTTCTATATCTCACAGATTGTTTATATATAAACTGTATATCTGATATCTGGTGTACAGGATTGTACTTAAGCTACCTTGACTAACAAATCGACTGCGGGTTCTTGATAAAAAAAAATGCTGAAATTTGAATTGACGGCGGCGCTGTATGAAAGTATTCAGTATGATAAAAAGTATTGAAAAAGAGTTATATTAGATTAAAATATGATTCGTTCGAACCTCGATGGCTTTAGGTATCATGAACTACGTATTTCATTGCATGGTATAGGTAGAAGGCCCAGATATATCCCTGGGTACCGCAGTAACCCTAATATCCTCGGTACGTGCTCCCTTCGGATCGTAGGGGATGAAATCCTACTTAGGATCCAACGCCCCCTAGCCAAAATTTTGATCTTGATAAGAGATTTTCAATAGCTTCGTGTTTGATATTGGGTCCTATCCCTTGCTGGGTGGCACTTCTAGTGCATATATAGCCCCATAGGCCATACCTTAACCCAACCCAAGTACATTTATAGCACCGGCCCGACAGAATACCCCGTTTAAATGAATTTAAGTGAGCAAGAAAATAAAGAAAATATAATTTTACTTAAAAATTTGACCTGAAAAACTATTTATTTTTACCCCCGCCATCTATGCCATTGACTTTCTCTCAGGGATCAATTCCCATATCCCCACACAAATAAATTCCATCATTAATCTCCCGATCAATTTTCATTACAAGTGGGTGGGTGGTCGGTGGTCGCCGTGAAATCTTGACACGCACCCAATGTGCTATGTGGCAATACTAGATGGTTAAGAAGACTCGGGTCAATTTAGCGGTTTTGTCAATATTAGCTGGAACATATTTTATTGTATAAATAGGATAGGTTCACTGTTGTTATGAATAGGAGTTCTTAGCTGCCACATTATTTGCACAAAGGCTTTACGACCAGTCTGTGTTAACCTTTTCAATCCTTGCTAAGGTCGAATTACCGCCATTTATAACAGGATGCTTTTGATAAGCTTCGAGTGAGAGTGTATAAATATCTGTGTCTATTTCTAGTCGTATTTCAGTGTTGTGAGGTGAAGTAATCATGGATAGTTGTATTGTATATATTCTCTAATATCATAATAAAGTACATGCAGCCTTTAAGGAGTAATATGCTCAGAGAAAGGGCCTGTAAACATACGTGTCTATTTCTAATCGTAATTCAGTGAAGTAATCAATGATAGTTGTATGATATATTTTCTCTAATATTCATAATAATGTACATGCAGCCTATAATGTGTATTTTACTAAGAGAAGGGGTCTGTGTACATACATATGTCTAGTTCCAATGGTATTTCAATGACACAAGGCTTAGCAATCATGGTTTTGTATATGATATATCAATAGTGAAAGTGATACAGTAAACTGTTTTTTTTGCGGTTATAATTTGCCCAAAGTATGGAAGACGCTGTATTTTCTTGCAAGCGGTAAATTGGTTAAGAACCATCATCGGGCGGGGGAGTTCATTAAGCCGACTAAGAATTTTGTGAAGGAAGTTAGACGCTAGTTTTAAAAAGAATGAAAATCTGACACCGTGAAGGCTCCCTAATGGCATGATCTTCGATAAAACCGCCTTTACCTGTTTAATTTATATTTAATTTAAGGATGAAGTAAAAATCTTTTTGCCCCGATGTAAATGATGCGTTTGACAGGCAGGTTGTTTGTAGTTTTTTCTTCACTGCGACTCAAAGTTTCCTTTCAAGACTTTTCTTTATAGAAAGTTGTCTTGAGACATTTCAAGTTCGAATGAATTATGTGGTGCAAAGTGGATTTCGACCTTTATTACGTAAGCCTTGACCTTGGATTAGATCACTCAGCCGTGACGATCACCTGCGTGAAGTTTAATAATGGATTGTGTTTAATCTCGGCGTGGCGTAGTTGCGAATTTCATAAACCGGATTTATATCGTGTATTCTTCCACACATTGTAAGATCCTGTGCGCTTTGAATCGTGTGACTTGAATTTTGATTGGTTGAATGGGAGAACTATAGTGTCGTCACAGTCAGGTGACTGGAATAAATTCCTAGAAGGATTCCATGATTCTATTACCAAACTCTATATAAATATTATAACTTAGCGTGCTCCAGAGACACTGCTTAATTGCTTCCTACTCGTTTGTGCAACAGTTGATGAATTTTATTGTGTGTGATGGCGGAAGATTGAGGTTCTGCCCTCGACGCTAACAAACCTTCCTACTACCCTGCAATAATATACTATATGCACCCTCAAAATCTATTAAATATCTCTTGATTTCTTGTGAAAACGCCCGAATATTTTTGGCCGCCTTTTTATGCATCTACGTCGATGTATTTGACCTATGTTAACCCGAAATAGGTCAATACAAAATCTCATTCACAAATTACACCTTATCTCTCATGACTAATCTAACGAACGACCTAACAATGACCGCGGCCGCATCGAAATTCCATTACCATTATCTCATCACGATGGAAAAACAATTCTCAGAATTTAAATACGAAAAACAATCGGATTTCAATCAGCATTTTTAAAAAGTATTGTGAACGAAACAAAAAACGTTTCTACGCGAATGTTCACCAAATTTGGCTTGCACTGAGGTCCAGGTGTTTTCCAGAATAATGCATGAAAAAATTCGGGATACCAGAGGGGAATGATTTCTACTTGGGGCCGTTTTAACACCCCCTAGCGGACGTAAGATTTTTTGCGGTAAAGTACAAGACCACGTCGCTCTATAATCGCAGTAATTTGTAATTTTAAAGGCAATAAGAGTATATAGAAAGGCTATATAGCAATCAATATACAACATTTATAATTCAATACATAGTCACTTATAGGTTCCCCAGTACAAGGGTTTTTAACCAGTTCAAAATTCCTTCAAAGGGTGAATTTTCAGCATTTCATGGAATGAAATTGAGATCACAGATTGAAATGCATCTTTTCAATCGAATAATATTACGAGAGTGATAGGGGAAAACCTCTGATTTTGTACATACAATTGTGCTAATAAATATCCCGTATAATTACCAAATAAAGTATATGAACCATGTAGTGTATAAGACAGGGTGGCCCCAGCTGGAGACTCACTCGTGCTCTACAAAGCAAACTTAATAGTCCGCGGGAGTTGGACGGCGCGTATAATGTAATGCACCTTGTAGCAGAGAATGACATTTTGACATCTAGTGAAAATGCAGAATGAGACAAAAAAAAGGTTGCGCTGGTTTTAATCTGTAAATCTACAAAATTCCCTCACTCAATCTAATAACCTCCGTATCCTCGATTACTAAGAAATACCTACTCTCAATAATTCATGGTCGACGAACCAAACAAATATACAACGCAATGATGTGATGATCTTCTCAAATATGCAAAAATATAATCTTAACCAGCAGAACGGTATTTTACTGTTGTTGAAATCTCCTAAATTTGAACCGTAAATAATTAATGGAGTTTATTGGCTTGAAATCAACATCTGTAAATGTTTTCCAGATTCTCGGTTTGTTTTAGTTCGTTTTCATCAATTTTTTATTTAATTAAAACCCCCGCGATGGAATTGCTGAGTTGTATTGTAATTCTTTTCATTCATTCATTGATTCATGGGCTACGACAATTAGACAAGTGGTGTATAGAGTTGGACGATCTAAAAATAATATATTACGCGCAAATAAACAAGTCTGATAATGTAAACCAACATAGAATAAAATTGCAGTAAAATTTATTTCCTAAATGATCATTAATTATTAGAATTAGTTTAATACAAGGGATATTTATTTTTACCGCATCATTCAAAAATTACATCCATTTATATCCAACCGTCCCGGGGGCCACTAGTTTACCTTTTGCAATTGCAATCATTACTCTCCATGCAGTAGAGTGTAGACAGTATTCACATTGTAACCAACATAGAATAAAACTGCGTAAAATATATTTCCAAAATCTTAATTCAATATTAGAAAATATTTTAATAGAAGGAATTTTTTTTCCTTGGTATAAATTTTTTGAATTACTTCCCTTCATAATAAAACTGCGCCCGTATTGGGGCCATTGGTTTGCAAGGCATTCATTACTCCCCCATGTTGTAGTGTAGACAGTATCCGCATTGTGTGTGGAAGGAAAGTGGTCTCTTATCTTTACCAGTGCGAGTAATTTGATCAACCGTTTGACATTAGTGCAACAACTTTTCTTGTGCTTATCTTCAGCTAAATCTCATAAGCCTTCCTTCTGCTCTCGCTAATGAGCCTTGTAAAAGCAATGGTAAAACAGACACACACGCGAGTAAGAGTTTAATTTCCGAATGAACGCGGGGTAAATTCGTGCATTCAAACAGAGCCGTAGAAAATAAAACGTTCAAAGTGTCATGAACACATTTGGATTAGCCCATTTGACCCGGTAAAGTTCGAATGTTAAACAATACGGTCTAGATAAGGAATTGTGAAGTACATTGAGTTTATTCTTTCTTCCAAAAAGTTCAATTTAGTACACTACTGCTTCTCCATCAACGAATTGTAAGCGACATTTTCTTACTGGTCCTTAAATCCTACGACTGATGTGTGTAGGAATTCTCATTTCTTCAATAATGCTATAATGTAAAATTTTATGTCATTTAGCCATTGAAAAATAATAACAACTAATTTACAAACATTTATATTATTTATGCTAAGCTTTAATGTACCGGTCAAACCAGAACACGTAGAAGTGTAAGGTTCAGTAATAATATATACATCATTGGCCTTTGCTTCAAATTCAGATTTAATTTATCTATATACTCAGTTTTTAGTTTATGTCTATCTACTTCTTTCCCTACATCGATTTCACCCACTTGAGCGTACCGCTAGTTCTTGGAACCAATTTCCACCACTGGCGCAGCCAAAAACTGAAGTGCGCTAATTTGTGATGAGTAATCAACCTTTCAGATAATGACGAAATTATATTTCTGGGTCACAATATTAGTAACGTGCATCGCTTCGTTACTGTTTTCACAAACCTATCGCTAATTCGATTAACCTCGAAAAACTTGCAACCCCTTAAAATTCCAACTCCCATTTCTCATTATGATTCAGCTGCCGAACCACGATAAGAGTGCTTTCAATTCATGCTCGACTTCATCCTCGATATCACTGTTTTCAATACAAACTCGATATTAGGTTAATTTGTTGATATTTTTTTGACAAATACCAAGAAATAATAAATTATACTACCCTCCCATTAAATCCCAAAATAATGAATTATCACTCTCTCTCTCTCTTTTTACATTCTCTCTTATTCTCTCTATTCTATCTCTCCTTTGTTCTTCTTCGTATCTCTCTTTCTTTTTTCTTCCTGTTTTTTCTCTCCTTTATAATTCTCTCGCGTGTCTTTCTTTTATCGCGAATTACTGTCAAATGTATCTTAATTACCAAATTTTATTAAGAAAACATCAGAAAACTTTCCTGAAAATGATCAAACCGAAAATTACTCAATTTAGAGATTTTTCCCATTTTTCGACCTCAATTTATTCGCGTTAAAATGTTTTCATTCGAGTATAAACACAAATCAACAGGGTTCTCTTTGTATGAGACCAAAGCAAGTCGGAGTTTGGGATTTATGAAATATTTTAAGTGATCTCATTTGCTGTTATTCAAAACAAATAAAAATCCATTAGATAAAATGGTAATAGGAATGTACACGCCATCTATTAAAGGGGAGATATATACTTATGTATGAAAACTGGCCGTGCCAGCTCCACCTCCAGTGAATTCCGAATGTTGAATCTTACAATTCCATACTTCCAACCCCGGGGCACTCACGATTACCAAAAAGATCGCAACCCTAGCATTAGATAAATTGGAAATGTTCTAGAAAGAATTATACTTGTGTATTGAAACTGGTTTAGTCATACCAGCCCCATCCCACATATTGAAAATGCCCCCGGAGTCTGAAGACCCAGATTCAGTCAATCTCTTACGATTTCATAGCCGCACTTTTAACCCCTGAGGTATCCATGCGCCCCAGATTATCAAACGTATTGTAACCCCAAGTGGGTGAAGTTTCTAGTGGGTAAACGTAAAGAATTCGGGGTTGTATAGTAAACACAAATAAGTAAAAATGAAATAATGTACAAATAGATATATCCATTGGTTTTATGTTAACACTGAATCCTTTACGATTCGTGGTTTCGTGGAATTTGGCTTTTGATTAATTTCGAGCATATTGTGTTACATGATAGAACGATTTGTTGTATTTGTTAGAGAGAATGTTCTTAGATTCAGAACTTTTAAGCTAAATCTCCTAAAGCCTCCTCCAAGATCACTCCGAATGTTCGTTAGTCATTCCAAAATAAATCCTCAAATAAAATACCAGAAGCTGATAATTACGTCATATGCAGTCAGAGTCAGAGACATCAGCCAGTTTCTCATATATAATATATATAATGTGGTAATAAGGATTTCAATCCATATTTGCTTGATCTAAACTGCATCATTTAGAGCCGAGCTCCCCAAACTCTCGCAGTTGGTGACACACTTACTAAACATACATAATTTCGCGTCACAGCAATTCAGTTTTAATAACAAACCAGAGGTTTCTCATATATAATAGTGATTGCCTATTCCTTCCCCTAGCCTAACCCCTGTAGTGACATAGACACAAATTCTATTTTGAGGCCCCCACGGATATGAACTGCATTTAGTAAGTGTGGCAGGGATGTGGTGATGGGGATTTAAATATGACTTTGGTCGTTTTAAACTACATCATTCAGTATGGTAGAGTATAGTTCTCATATGTAATAGTGCTGGCTTATTCATTCCCCTAGCCTCACCCCAGTAGTGACCCAAACCCAATATTTTCCCTTTGAGGCCCCCACGGGTATAAGTTTAAGAGTGTGATTATTTAATATACATTAATTCAGCACGGTGCATGATGTGGGATATGTATCTGACTTCAATTTTCAAAATATCATCATTATTAATCTTAGTCCAATCACTGAAGTTATAATTTTATTATTTATTGTATATGGGTATAGGATAATTGTAAATATGTAATTATATCATTATGGGAATAGTTTCAAATCCTGTTCAGTGGACATCACATCTTGTACAGCTTGTTAAACCAATGTATGAAATGTAATATCGACACTAGGCGGTAGCATTTTTTAATTGATAGGAATCAAATTACATGTTTTACTAAATTCGATTGTAATACATACATAATTGTTTCGTTTACAGCTGTAAACAATGGATTGATTTGTCAGTGTTCGCGCCAAATCAAAACAATAATGTTTTGTAGTAGAAAATCTTTTCCGGGAGGTCTTGCCTAAACGAATATGTTATTCCTCCATCTCTATATTATTTCATGTCGAAAATGATAGGTCAAAGGTCGCTGGATATCAAAAGATTAATATTTTGATAGAATTAAATTACAATGACATCAAAATATGACAAGATATTCGATTATGATTTTTCAATGGGCTTTATTGTGTCATAAACCATGTATTTTCATCGACTTCGTGTCTTCTGCAGATGTTCGCTAACAATGCGAAAACGAACGACCTTGGTTACGTAGAAAACTGGTATTTGTTCCTCACAGAGGTCGGGATCAATATAATTGGCTACTGCAGCTCTTGTGACGTCACTAATCGTTTTTGTGATCAACTATTGTTGAATATACAACGTTGTGTGACGTCAGTATTTAATTAACGGTGACACACTTTCACCTTCGTCCTCTGACCTTTCTGTGGTGAGCGCCGCGGAATTTTACTTTCTCGTGTTTGGGCAACAAATAGGAAATAAGGTTGCGTGTTAATTCAGGCTAATCCACAAGGTTTGAGGTTGTGTTCAGAGTTGTAATTGGTACAGCAAGGAGTTCCCCAACCTCAAGAAACTTTTGAACTTCATTTTAAAATTCGCCTTGTGCATCCCCCTCAAAAATTTCCACAGGGTGAAAATGCAAGTGCTTAGTTTTTCGTATGTCATATGCTATTGGGTATCAGCTTCAATTTTCAGTACTCATTATCATCATAAAATAGAATGTAAATTGTTGCTATGGTACTAAGGCGATAACCAGGGTTATAATAGTTACAGACCGCTGAAGGATAGCGGATGCCAAATTGCATCGTAGGTTTGGTTGCTTCACTATTCATACATGTCGTGAAAAAAGAAATCTAGTATACGGTACTGTGTACTAAACTTATTGTGCTCTAGGGACAGTACATATAGTTGCTTCATAATAGTTGATGAATTTAATTAGATATGAGGGACGCCCTGGTTCTGCCCTGGGCTTAATCAAAGCATGGTACGTCCTCAATTGACACCATAGCTCATCTGAATATGTAAACAAAACCTTTGTAATTCTATTTGGTTTAAGGGAGCTCCAAGATTAATTCGGGTCACTCTAATAATTCTGTTTCTCTTTCTTCGCGTTCATGGTCAATTAGAGACCGTGTCATTTCAAAAAAACTTCCCATATATCTCGTGGCTTGTCATTCTGCCACCCAATTCGCATTAAGCTCCGTATTCGTGTTGTTGCTTCGATTCGTCTCATTTGTTTTCATCACAATCGAGAACGATTTATCTACTTGGAGGTTAAAGGTTAATGTCTCATTACCTATGCTCTTCCATTTGTTGAAGGTGTTTGGGATTAATAGACTCACTTGTGGTGATTTAATAGCGCACTATGAACAAATAACTGGTGTTAGGGATTGTTCAGTAAAACAAGTATAGTCTTGAAGCCGGAAGCTTTTTTCTAGTAAATTTCATTAGACTTAGACTAATATACATGAAGTCTGTTTCATATCGACTTTTTATCTATTATATAAGACATACACATATGCATACAGTGACTGAAAAGCGGCAGTTTCCCTAGACAATCACTGCCTATGACTATGACTCTGTCATCCGCACATTTAAATAATATCCAACTGATGAATATGCCATAACGCGGCAAAATAGAAGTGTCTTTCAGTTTTCTTCAGTTACTACTAACACGCGTATGATATTTGTTGGCGCTTATTTATTTACTATTAAATATCATATACTACAATTATTCAATTATGATATAAAATATATTATGACGAAAGATTCGTAAGAACAATACATAATCCCATTATATAACATATTATGACGAAATATTCGTAAAAAACAATACGTTAATAACCGTTAAAACCGACGTAACAATTAAATTGTTTACAACCAAAAATTAGCAAGTGGCTTGTGACGTATCTATTTGCTCGCAATCACTTTCACTAGTCGTCCATTTTGTTGTTGTGAAATATATAGTTTGATGAATAAGCTGATTGTATGAAACGCTGACCTGGCATATTAATTGTGGTCTTTGCTGTCAACCTGGTATCGAATGTCTCAAAATATTGTATTGAATTATTGGCTTCTCTCTTTGCTGATATTCATTTTTATGGCACATCTTGCATATTTTTGTCCTTTTTTAAGTCCATATTAGGAGGGATCATTTCACGTAAGCAGTAATGCAATCATGCATGAAATCTATCGGAAATTTAATATCCAGTTAGGCTGCTTAATACTACCTTCAATAAGTCTGTTATAAGGGTAAAGAATTTCGGGTCAAACCGCAATCGCTGTACAGAAACTTGTACCCTTTCCCATGTCGACAATGTGTGGTCCACTTCGTTGGTTTTGGGCCATTACACATGAAAGAAATGTTATTGAACCAAACCTAGCTCTCGTCTTACAATACAGCCATGTTACCAAGGAGCTACTTGTGTTTTCAATTACGCATTTGGGCTTAGATTCGTTGCGATTAAGCAAGTAATTTGACCGCAGACAAAGATATTTTGGTTGTAATTTGAAGTTTTCTAAACTTTATCGGGGATTGAATTCGATTTTTGTCGGCTTCTGGGTCTTATTATGGTCAGGGTAAAGTATTGGGTACGTGTGGGTCGTGGATATGTTTACATTAGGGGTAACATTTCTTTGCATAGGCATTAAAACTGACAATATAGCAAAATAAAATTACGATGAGTGTAGAAATTGAATAACGGATCAAGTTTTTTTTCAATTTACAGAAAAGAGAGATTAAGTTTTTCTCTAATTCAACTTTTTAAATAGTTGAATATGTCGTATGGGACGTTTATGGTATACTTGCTGCTTGCATTTATGTGACCTGGAATTTCTTTATCAAGTTCAATTTATGTCAATTACCGAATAACACCAAATTAATCAAAAAAGTGATCTGGGGCCGCGATGGGGACCCCTATTTGAAAAAAGTAGCCTATAATCTATTCCTGCATGAAACCGATCCCCATGCAAGTTTTCATAGCGCTCAGTCACGAACTCTTTGAGTTATGGGCGAACGAACACACACACAAACACACACAGTGTCTTCTTCATTTATGAGACATTGTCCTGACCTGCTAACGTAAGCCTTTATCGAACTAGTGTCTCTAGTGTCTGTAATGCTCTGTGTATTGAATCGTTTGACAGCTTATTTAGGGCTCCATTGGGCGTTAGAGCATTCCCAGGATTCGAGGCCTCTTTTTACGGAAATTGATATTTTTTCTTGGGTTGGGTTAGGGTACTCTTTCCATAATAAACTACTAAATTCAAGATGGCGGCACTTAATTGAATTTCTATAATATAATTTCTATAATATTTTTAAAATTTCTAAATTTAAAATGGATATTCTACTACTAAGATAATCAGTGCTTATTGCTACATAGTGAGAGTGAGAAGGGATCTAAATAAACAGCGTTACGCGACAAATTATATTCGTTGTTACATGTGTATAGGAAATTACATGATATGTACTTTGATTCATTCGCACGATATAGAACTGAACGCTGCACTGAACGCTGTAACTTACATATTTAAAGCAATCTTAATCTTCTTATAAAACACTTACACATACACACTTTCACTGCTACCATTTTGCTTGGTGGACAATCCAACTCAAAATCTTTCAAAATGGCGACAATTATTTTGTAATTCAACCAAGATCCTTGTAATTTTGATCCATATCTTTTCTAAATTGACAAATTTGAGACCGTACCCGGCATCTAAGATGAAGAGTTATATAAACCACCGCTATTATGTCGTCACGGAGTCTGCTAAATGCGAATCAAAACATTTTTTTGTGACGAAACACGCGGTGATGATAGTTGGAACACCCGGTCGCCTGCAGAAATTTTCTGTGGATTTCGTTTTTCGTTTTTTAAACCGGAATCATCATATTTTTTGCTCGTTTAGTGGCGAAGATAGAATTTTAATTGCTCATAATTACAAAGCATATAATCCCCTTGCATAACCTCAACCACTAACTCTATAATAATATAGTAATGCAACTATATACCGCAAGTATGTTAACTTATGCGCTTGTTAAGCATATCAAACAAACATATTAACTTTTTAGATATATTTGACGCGTCATAGAAATATATTGCTAACATATATAAAAAAATATATAAATTACCTCTAAGATTTTGTAGTGAGTGATATGAATATGATATACAGTGGTCGCTGCTTATTGTGATTGCTTTGGGACAGTCTCTTTTTGATAACAATAACTGGCTGATAACATTGGCTGATAAGTTTGGCCCGTTTGCCAGCCCCAGTGGATACACATACTGTATTGAGTCGGAAATCTATAGCAGTTGCTTTTTCCCAAGAATATCGAATGGTGAAGTAATGCTATATTGTGATAGAAGTCTTTTATGTTGGCGTTTTAGTATTAAGATAAACTTGTATATGAATATATTCTCTCCACGTACTTAATGCATTGCCAAAGAGACACACGATACTCAGCACCGGTGATTGTTTTCAAATTCTTTAACTGAACCAAACATGAAACGTCTGGGAATTGCTTGCAAAGTGTCGCAACATCTTCGTCACGTTCAAACCGGCACACGAGCGTAAAACTCGCCTAAAAGACACCCGCCAAAATCCGTAAATGGCGGTTGTACATTCGTTTGTACTGAATATATGGATAATAGTTCATGATCACCATTAGATGATATGTGGTTATTATTCCTTGCCCTTTCTTACATCTTTATGTACCTGTGTAGTGTGACTCTACATCTGTATAACTGATTAGACTTCATCTTGAATTTAGTAGTTTATTATTGAAAGCTAATCAATGGCTGAAACCCAACTGCAGTTGAATATTTTCTACTACAAGGATATTGATTGTGTTTATTGCTACATAGTCAGTGTGAAAAGATATCTACGCCACGCCACATATTATATCCGTTGTTACATCCGTTGTGTATAGAAAATGATGTACTTTGATTCATCCCCATGATCTAGATTCTAGAACTAAACGCTACAGGTGAAGTGCTAAATAAAAATTAGGAAACAACACAAGCGATTTTTGAATTGAACCAATTTTAGTAAATCGCGCATAGTAAGACATTTATTAAAATCATTTATCAAAAACTGTCTTCAAATATTGTCTTCTTCTCGTCTGAATCTAGCCTTCAACGCACTAGCAGATAATTTTTCGTAAGTTCGTGTAAAGGAGAATTTGAAATTGAAATCTTTTTTTGTCGTCTAATTGCCCTTCAGATATTCATGTAGCCTTAATAGAGTTACCTGGTCTCTGTTCATGTCGCTAATCCGAGTTACAAGAATTATTAGTCCGTGTAATATAATGTACCACCCATCATTCTCTTCTGTTTTGGTTTGATTCGTCTCAGTAACTTTGATAAAATATCGACGACTTAAACTACACGCGCAGCTGTATTCACAACACGCACACACACACCGAGCTCGCCCACCATTGATATTGTATAAATCAATTCTAATCTTAGTACACTATTTCAATCGTTCAGTATAATACAGCGGAGCATTGGCTTTCGTCATTACTTGGTTCCCGGCAGTACGTCGAAAACTGTAAAAATTAAAAACTAAAAACTAAACTGAAAAAGGCGGAAACCGAAGCAGTATTTCCATGTTCACCAATAATTAAATTTCACCAGTAATAAATGTAAATGTAAATGTAAATGGTTTCATATGATCCCTCCTAACTGTGCGTGAGCGTTCAATTCAAGATTAAGCAAATTGAATCAAAGTACATATCATGTCATTTCCTATACACATGCAACAACGGCTATAATCTGTCGCGTAGCGCTGTTTAGATTCCTTCTCACACTGACTATGGAGCAATAAGCATTGGCTATTGTAGTAGTAGAAAATGTTTAACTGCAGTTGGGTTTCAGGCTTAAATTGACTTCTGTAATAAACAACCAGTATATTGTGGGAATGAATCAAAGTACATATCATGTCATTCCATATACACAAGTCATAACGTATATAATATGTCGCTTAGCGCTGTTTAGATCCCTTTGCCAATTGACTATGTAGCAATAAGCACTGGTCTTCTTAGTAGCTGAAAGGTTTAACTGCAGCTGGAATTATATCGAAAAAAAAATTGCAAAACGCACCGAAAATGACGAAATTTTAGTTTCCATGTAATTGAATTCTTTGATTCCCTTCGTCAAATCAAACCGTTCATGTCCTCAAAGCTTTGAAGTCGCGAAATTTGTTGATTTATTTAAACTTTGTTTACATTCGGAATCTTCCCTGTGGTAATATTAAATCGAATGATTTTTCAGTAAAACAGCGCCCTGCTGTATAATCTAATAGAAAATTGTTTACTGTATATGATCACTTAACCGTGACCACATTACAATGTACCTTTCATTACGGCAGAACGCTGTCAAATAGGGTTCATAGGTCATAATCTACTTCTTTTCTGGGTTAAGGTTTCTTTTGATCGTTTGAATCTTGTTCAAATTCCATTTTCCCGCCATTTTGTACAGATTTAAAAAGGGTTCCTAGATCGTTAGCCAGTTGTAACCGAAAAATTGAATGGGGATAATAAAACAAGAATTGGCCCGCGTCCCAATATGAACCCCAAGTCTGAGGTTACCCATATAAATTATTGGGAACTTTATAATCTAGGTTGGATGAAACGCTATTATAGTTCCTTGCCTTTGCTTGCCTATTATTCGTCAGTACAGTCTGACCCCATATTTGTATATATGATTAGACTTCATCTTGAATTTAGTACATTATTATATTAAGGCAATTATAGTCGGAGTCCAGCTGCATTCAAACATTTTCTACAACTAAGTGCTTATTGCTACATGATCAGTGTAAGAATGGGCCTAAGCAGTAGCAATGGGTCGAAGCAGCGCTAAGCGACATATTATATTCGTCATTACACGTGTATAGTAAACGACATGATATCTACTTTGATTCAATCCCATGACCTAGAATTGAACGCTACAGTCCATAGAGAAGAATATTATATTAACTAACTAGGAATGTTAATACATTGCAGTTGTAGTACGAATTCTCCTATCTAGAAATGTATCATCAATTGTGTAAATACAAAGGAGAGCGAGCGAGTGTTTTAGGGGTGAATGCCTCGATGGCAACATTGTTTACCATTAATTATATAACACCGTTGTTTTGGTTGACTAACATGAAACTAATTTTCTGATGGACTGATAAATCGGCCTTCTAATCCTCAGTAATTCTTAACCTTGTACATACCTAGCGCATTCGCGTAATACGAAGTCGCCCTGTACTTTAAAGTGGAAACTAAAACCAACTAAGCTGTACATATGCTGAATTGAAAAATTGGACATTAACTTACTGTTGATTTAACCAAGCCAAAGGTGGCGCATTGCGCATTGCACTCAATGAAAATTTTAATAAGATAGTAAGCTTACACATGTAAAAAGTATTCATCAATAACCGGTTTGCAGAAACTTTGTAAATTTTGCATCTATAACAGTAATTCAAATAGCTTAGAATAGTTTCCAATATATCTTGTAAAAATACCAAATATATGAACATTATAATATTTTTACAAGAATTGGATGAGGAGATGCCTGGTGTATCTGACCTAGGTGCGTAGAAAAATTGACGCATGCATTGAATTTGAGTATACATGACCGACGAAAAATTCGCCCGTCTGTCCTTCAATAGCATTTATTTATTTTGAAATTTTCTCATGCAGCAATTTCTACTCCGATGTTTATTAAAATTTGGTGGCGCAGATATTTCTAGATGTCATGTACTGGCAACCGTATTCCCTACATAGATGGAAACCCGTTTTCAAACACGTTCGGGTCAGTTTTTGTTCATCACAAAGTAAATTCTGATAATCTATTTTAAACCCAGATTTCAATGGAAAATTATATTCAAAAAAACATTTAATTGTTAGCTGATAATGTGCTGTTAAATTTAGTTTACTAGGTAATGGAGGAGGTAGTTCATGTTAACTGTACGTAAAGGGGTTAAAACCAACCGAATGCGAATATTTTCTTCTTTTTGTTTGACATATGTAATGCATTGCTTCGTTGCCATCAGAGACTCGCTGTTGTAATTCGTAATTTTAGCGTGAAAATAGAGTTGACTTGATCCTATGAATTTTCGTTTGACCCATGGATTGTTTTAACGCTGAATATTTCGACGTTCACGTTTTACCGGATCAAAGCTAAAACCTCTGTTAATGACTCACTTATCACTGTCCGATCAGTGCTTACCATAAGCATGTAATGGTGGTATATACTGGTAACTTGAAAAGTAGTTGTCGCGAGATGGCGGTATTGAGCTTTTATTCTGAAGGTAGTCTGGTTAATGCAGGGCTGTCCAGAGTCCGGCCCGAACCATTTTTTTATTGGCCCGCGGCAAATTCTAAAATTATAATGGAATGTGGCCCGCTAGCACTGTTAAACGGAATAAAAAAATAAAAATCTCTAAAATACTGTTACAAGAATGCAAGTTGACTGATAGGGAAAGCTTGTTCAGCAGTTAATATATAATACAATTTATTGGCATTGATGACGCCTAATGTAGTGTAACGTTCAGGACTAGGTCGTGGGAATGGATCAAATTACATATCTCGTCATTTACTATACACATGTACCAACTAATATAATGTCGCATGTAATGTCGTTGTTTAGATCCCTTCTGATGATGTAGCAATTCACACCGGTTATTTTAGTAGTGGAAAATATTTAACTGCAGTTGGGTTTTGGAACTTAATTCCCTTAATAAACTACCAAATTCAAAATGGAGTCTAATCAGTTATACAGATGTGGAGTCAGACGCGTAATGAGAAGAAAAGGCAAGGAGCTATAATACCAAATCATTTAACGGAAATTAGTCACCAATAAGTATTGACTGCTTGCCTCAGTAGTAGCGAAAGATTTCCCATTCAATTTTCTCCGTTTCCACATCTCTGCCTGAGTTTCCCGAAATCTGAAAGTTATATATTAATCCAATTTTCTAAACCAATTTAATTTTCTGTTCCCAGGAACACCAGTCAACCGAATTCCAATCATGGCGAAACAAGTTTTGGATTTGTATCAGCTCTACCGCTTGGTGGTGGAAAAGGGCGGACTAGTCGAAGTGATCAACAAGAAAATTTGGCGGGAAATTACAAAAGGGCTGAACTTGCCTTCCTCCATTACAAGTGCTGCATTCACACTCCGTACCCAGTGAGTTATCCCCTAAGAATTATGCAATTCACGTTTTGACAAAGTATAGTGATCAAAAAGAAGCAGTTTAAAAGTTTGATCTGATCGAATCAAAAATGTAAAATCACAAGGCTGTTATATTTATTCGGATCTAGGTCAAAGGTCATAACGGTAACGTCTATTTTCATTTCCACAGATACATGAAATATCTTTATCCGTTCGAATGCGAAAAAGAAAAATTGTCACAACCGAGCGAACTTCAAGCAGCAATTGAAGGTAATAGGAGAGAAGGAAGACGACCAAGTTACAGGTATTATGACGTAACATTACTTCGTGATGTAATTGTATTGCAATGACATAAATGTTTCGTAATATTACTAAATGTAAATTACTTTTTATGATGTGTAATGATATTGATATAATCAACATTAGTTTATTTTACGGATCAGTAAGAAATGTTGCAGTGTGAATTTGTCCGTAATGTCAGTCTGTCCCTTCCATATGACGTAGCAATATTCCTTTGAGATGTGTGACGTCATATATATATATATTTATACATCACATAGTAATGCTTTATGTATGACGTCACAATAATTTATACATGATGCGTATCGATATATATATATATATATATTATGTATATGACGTAATAATATAATATAACGTAACAATATCTAACCTATGATATAATAATTTCAGTTCGCACATGTTTTCTTACTCGCCAAACGGAGCAACTGGTTTGACCCCACCGAAGATGGCTTATCCCGGTCATAACGGACTTCCACAATTGGCCAGTATGCCCAAATATGGAGGTATGTATAACATCATATATTAATTAGTTTCAAGTTCATTTGGAAAAATGGAATAAATTCTAAATCGAACAGTGGCTTAAAACCTTAAAGTCTTACCACTTGTAGCGTCTTATGAGACTGGAAATACGGTATATATTTGTAAGTTCTATACTGCTATGATCTATATGCTGTATCTAAATTCTACTGAGTATTCTTGAATTATTTCAGGCCTTTTCTAATCAGTCAATTACACGTTTATTAAATGAGCAGAGCATTGTAATTATTTGTCATTCTGTTTCAAACCGAATTTTATATATTGCATTAGCTACAATGATGATGATATATATTCAGTACCTTTTTGACTCCTAAACATTTTTCAACAAGAATCAACGATATTTCTTATTATAGTAAGAATACCTATTACCTTCAGCGCATTGTTTTAGTCTCTTGAACATATTCACATCCATTCACACAAATCCTTTCTAACATCAAGGTTTCTATGATACAGTATTACCCGGACAATGCGATATACCTACTTCACCTACTCAACAACTGGTTGCCCAGCAACACCAACTTTTGCAAGCAGCAAATGCGCAACATGTCGCTGCAATGGCAGCGTTAGAAGCTATTCAAAATCAAGCTAAGGCCAGAGTGAGTTTTCAATTCATTTTTAATCAGAGGAACCATCTCCTTGTCTTCGAGCAAAACACAATCACCCGGCTTACAGTCGATCAAGCTGTTGAATACGACAACGTCGGGGTCACTTCAGAGACGAGTGTGACCTCTAATGAACTCTTCGGTCCATCATCATCCCCCGAATAACATTTAGCTTTTTGGAAAAAAAGAAAAGAAAAAATTATTTTATTGATGATCGCTTCGGGACATATTTCCTTGCTTATTGGGTTCATAGAAATGTTATGCTATTGCCATCAATTTCAGTGCCTACCCTTACCTTACCTTGCCGGTGGTTTTCTTAACTTTCACCCTTTCTGTTCAATTTAAATTTTATAATATTTATTCACTATTTAGGCCGCACATGCAGCTCAGCAAGCTGCACATCATGCTGCACAACAAGCAGCTCAACATCAGCTGATGTTCAAAAAGGAAAGAGATCAAGATTCCGATGATTCAGAAATGGAACCTCCGGAAAAAAGGAGAAGCACTAATGATGACGTATTTAGGTATGTATTACATCATCAGGAAACTGGACATCTTCGTTTATGATTTCCCATAACGGCGTTGTATTTAAATTTGAAGTTTAAATCAAATTAAATTCGTAAATTATTAAATTTTCAGACGTCTGGATGAAACTTACCAGCGCCAACATGCGGATGAAAAATCTCACAGCAACGGAAACGTGAGCAACGTAGAAATATCGATGACGCATAAACGTAAGTGTGAGATATGACGTCATTCCGTTGCCGTGGTAACGTTACTGATCCGTGAAACGTTTTTCTTTTGCAGGATCTCACCAAACGGATTCAATGACAGTGGACGAACTATCAGAGAGCAACTGTATTAACATGAGCGTCAACGTAAACGGAATTACGTATCAGGTATGACATCACAATGCCATTATCCCTTTGCAACCTCTGATCTCGACCTCTGAACCTAACATATTTATTTATATAATTACAGGGAGTCCTTTTTGCACGTGGATCTGCCTCCAGTCCCAAACCTGTCAATCATAAAACGTCATCAAATGATAAACACAGAAGCTCCTCCCCTCACTCTACGTAAATTATTATTACGTAACGAAAGCACACTATGACATCACAATATTATCTTCACAAGGGCACCGAGGGGATGATACGTTTGAGTGTATTTATTGCAATGGACAGTTTGAATTATGGACGTTTTACGACGCAATAATGAGCTCGTTGGAAGAGACGTTGGTATTATACATACTAGCCAATATTTTCTTCAATACTGATGTATTTTGTTGTAAAAATGAATTTTTGCCATATTTTTTGTCAACCACTGCCTAGAAGACTGCCATCTATATCAGGACCGTGGTTTGGGACCGTTTGGGACCATTTGGGACCGTGGTTGGGTGATATTTTGGATCTACTTGGTCAAACCAAAATTAAGTACCCTAGTCAACGTGACTAGGCATGGGATGGCCGTTTAAGCCAAACAATTGGACATATCTAATCTATATAATATCAGTATTTCCCATTAGTATCTCTTATCTATACTATCAACTGATAACAGAATCTCTTGTTACCTTGATACATTATCATGAACGTCCACAGCTACCTCCGACCTTCGAGAGAATAAACAAAACTCAATCCTGTGCTTACCTGTTATGACGTCACACAGCCCTTCGAAAATGTATTTGTGACATCATAGCTTTTGCCATATTCGTAAAAATCTATTACGAGAGTGTTATTTTGTTATACCTCAGTTTTTCTTAAAAGTATTACACGATATCGTTGTTATTACGTCATAATCATTTTACGTCATAGTAGGGAATATTAACAATGTTGATGTTATACATATATTTGCGGACGGATGAATATTCATAGATATGAATTGTGTAACTCCGCCCGCTTTGTATTATTTTTTGAATTTGAATGTTTTATCGTCGTATTAATATTTTTTCTATTTCTTTTACTTTTTCGACCAAAAATATTGATAAATTTTAGCAAAAATTTACTTTTTTATCTCAAGGTGTTCGACAGACAAACACAAACCAAAGAATAATCGTAATTTCTTGAAAAAAATATCGTCAACACAAATTTTTTTTGCACTTTTACTTCAACATATTTTGGTGCAGAATTTTTTTTCGGGCGATGAATTTTCCTTTACTCACTGCCTCTCATTATAAGACGTCATAATTACCCTTTTATGGCGTCATAAACCTTTTATTTTACATTAGCACGTAATGAGCTATCAATAAAACTGCCAGAAACTATTCATGTTTCTATTTGTTACGTCACAAGATATTATTTGTTACGACATTGTGTCGTAAATGATGATAACACGTTCTGATACGTCACAATGATCAAAATATAGACCTCCGTTCGTTCGTCAAAGCTTATAGTATCAGATGAATACAGTGCAGAAACTAGTTCTTCGTGTACTTGCGGAATAATTCAGAACGAAATAACTGGTAATTTCTAATTCATTTGAAAATTTGAAGAACACGTCATCACTTCATAGTGATTTATTATTTAGATATTACACTGATAAGAGAGATAACCGAGAACATGGATTCTGATTGGTCAACAGAACCTGCGTAGGAAACACTAAGAATCGAGCAAGCAAGCAAGTCATCATGGCAAGAAGGTTAGAAATTTATATAGCACTTCATCTTTGGGGCCATCTGTTTATTTTTTACCTTTTCCTAATAGTAGTTCTGCAATAGTCCATGTGTATTGTATTGTACCATTCATGGGACACCCTTGAGAACTGTTCCTCGGTCTCCTGACAATGCAATTCATCCCAGGTCGCCATTCTTGCACACCTGGTGATATATCAGCATTATCAAGCAATATGCATCTCTCACTCTCTCACTATTTCTCTCTCTCTCTCCCTCTCTCTGTCTCTTTCCCTGGTTTATTACTCATTACTATTGTAACGTCGATTCCCGAGTTGAACATTCGAATTTACCCAGTTTGATCTCGCGTATTTCGAATAACGTATTGTAACGTAACGCTCCGCCGCTAGTTGTCATCGCAGAGCAGATAGCCGCGCTTTTTCTCTGGTCTGATGTAACAGTTCTTGTCTTATCGTATCCCGGATAGTGGGTATAGAGCTTTTTGATATTTGACGTTAACGGTGGCAAATAAGTTTCATATATTTGGGCTCTGATAGTTCACTGTATTTTAAATGTGCCATCCATGGATTACGTTTCGTTTATACCATCTTGTCAGGTGGTCCGTAGCTTGGTTTGTCATGTCCACATTCTGTGAGTGAGTTGCTTGTGTCTAATTTTCCTATTTGAACTAGAATTGTACACAATTATGCAGAACTCCCGTTGTTGTTAATTGTAAAGTTATCACATTATCATTACTAGCATCATCGTGCATAGTTTAGATTAATGCAGAATAAAAATGTTGTATTTAATTCTTTTCAGAGTTTTTTTTAAATAATACGACACACAGCTGCATATTCGGAATATTTGCAAGTTAAAGTCTGCATCATCCGTGCCATCGTCTTCTGCTGAAGAGCAACCGTCAAAACTGTAAGTATTCTCTTTATTCTCTCTCTCTCTCTCTCTCCAATGTATCGTATTTTATGTACATGATAGCGATATATAGTTTTCTTGCTATTTGATAGTTGTGTTGACCAAGCGCTGTTTAGTAAGGTTCAAAGATGCCGTGGTAAGTTAAGTCACATTTCACGATATAAGCTATTTCCGGGATTTTTATGTCGCGGTGATAAAGCAGTTAGTTAAGTTTTGCAGACATCAGAAAGTGAGAAATATTTTGGGCAGAGATTTTATTTTGGAAATGTTCGTGAAAAGATATATTGATATTTGAATTGTAACTTATCAATTGTAATTTGTATTAGATTTCTTTGTAGATAAACTTTCTGATAACTTGATAAACTTTCTATCAACTTGATAAGCTTTCTGTAACCGGGTTAAGATAGCTAAAACAAAACATAATGACAATTGTAATTTAGATTCGAATCATTTTATTAGGATTACTGACAGAGATCATCTAGATTATACAAGTCAAATAAGATACATATCGAGTCGAGAATTGTTGTCCGATCGTTTCCGAGTGTCTGATTCTGGTTCTGATTCTATCCACGTACTAAGTTCTGTAAATAAGAGATAATATTCAGTTTGTAATATAAAATATTGTTGCGTGACAATTAGTCCTACAATCGGGGTTAATCCGCTGAATAAAGAAAATTCTCTATATGCAATCATGTATAATAATGCGTTGTATAGACATGGTAAATGAGTAATTAACGCGTGGCAATAGAAAACGCTTACCTGTTACCTTATACGCTATAAGCGCAACTGGTAGCAGTAGCAATTAACTATCAGTGTTGGCGTATTAAATATTTTATCATGTTGTAATTAACTTGCAATTGGTATCGTGGTTATATTAAGCAATTTTACCATACACTTATGTGAAATATTATTTACATGTTTAATACGTACCCCGTGAAGTCGAATGGCAACACTCAGATGTGCAAGGTACAGCTTATGCTTACGACTCTGACGCTTCAGACGTCGTCGTAGATTCTTGATGGTACGGTTAAGTCTTCTCACAATGGCACGCCAGTACGCATTCACACGCCTTATACGAAGCGCAATCACTTTCTTCTGGGCATTTGTAAACCTAACCCTTCTCCTAATAATAGCCCGTCTCTTGTTTCGTTGATTGACCGGCAGATTGTTGTCGTCATCATCATCTGTAAAAGTTTAAAATCCGATTAATAAAAAATTCAAGAACTCATTCACCAGTAAACAGTAGAACGTACAAATTTATCAAACTTCAGTAAAAACAATTGAATAGAATCTTTATAAAATACATTTCAAACATTAGCGCAAATTCAACGTTCATAAAAAGTTTGAAATACGATGTTTTTGAAATTATGGGAAATATTCATTGTTACAACGCGGAATAATTTTACTCTATTAGAATATTTCAATTGTCTGCTATTTGCT
>QXVX01004804.1:0-23291 GCA_013436065.1 Halocynthia aurantium | reverse complement strand
TTATTGGCATGTATCTGTGTGTAGCACATGTATAGTTTGCTGCCAATCACACGCAATTTAGAATGTAAATGATACACTGCACATCGATCTGAACTAAGCACGGTGATAATGTGACAACTTTGCAATTGACAAAAACAGGAGTTCTGCATAATTGTGTACAATTCTAGTTGCCATTTAAGTCACGGGGCGCAGATTATAACTTGCATTGTCGTAGTTAGGGTATGGTATACACGCTCCACAGTCGAATATTTAGGGGTATTGATAATATTAATATAATATTGTCCCGTGCGAATTAATACTTGCTATACTCATTCTTGTGGAAATTTTCAATGATCAGGCGCCCGTGACGCGTCAATATAATTATTGAGAAGTGGACGCTATTGCTACAGCCTATTTGTTGGCATCGCTGTTTGTTGTACACTGATGGGAAGATCCACTACTGTGTCCACGCCAATGTCCTGCATCCTTAATGATACAACTAATGGATCGTAATAATTGCAGTGGAAAATACAACGATAACAGCTGATGATATACTTACGTATGATTATGGGAGACATGCGATACAATAGTATCACTTCCAAAATATGATATTAAACGGTGGTAAATGTTACTGTTGTAGACTACAGGAAAACAATAGGTAAGCTGACTAGCGAAGCGCTAGACCAGTGGTTCTCAACCGGAGCAACTTGGCTCCCTAAAGGACGAATTTAAAATTCCTGGGAGGAAATTGGAGAGTCTCATGGCATGGTGAGATGAGGAATGTAGAGAAACTTGATAACGGTTCTATTAATAAGCTTGTGACTTTAATGCTCGTTTGTAAGATCATTGTAATAATAAGAATTGTGTCTGATCATATACAGTAGACCTATAATAGAAGTAAAGCCTGCAGACATCAAACTTGTGATTGATATATACTATGTACATTACGTTAACGATGAACTTTGATACTGTACTGTATTTGTTGTTGGTTTACAAACCTAGAAAAATGTGCAAATGCTAGTCACTTTGTTTGCCACACTCTCGCACGGGAACCAGATAGTAAATAGAAAAATCGTAGGTTGCTGAAAAAAGACACAATTCTTCGTTATGTTTTATTATACGCTATTGATTAATGGTTGCTATGCGAACAGGATCACATGAAGTTTGTTCTTCACTTCTTTTAGGCGACTTTAAATTTATTACTGTGGGTAAGGAGCCTAAGAGAGAAGTCTCTTATCTCTCTGGATGCAGAAATTTGCTAAAGGCTATTTATATACGGCCTTAATTTTCAATCTTCAACTTATATTATTGGGATTCAGAATGTAGCTGATATACTGCACAGATGTGAAATAAGTGAGGCGATGGTAGTAGTGGTATAGCGACCATGTATATCTCGCCACCTTGTGATCATTATGAGCTTTAATATGTGGAACTTGCCAGCATATATTTTATCGTGGATTGATTATCACTACCTCACCTGTATTATTGCCATATTTTCGCTATACTAACTGAGCACTAAAAGTGGTGTGCACTTCCAGTGTACGTAGTGATTAATAAGTGTTTACGGACGTAACCTTGTATAAGATCATAAGTCTTACGGAGTTTCCTCAGTGTAGCCTTGCGTGTATAGTGTAGGTGCGTTCGTACGGCAGAGCTGTTTATACTATTCTCCGACAGTTCCTAGAGCGGCAATGTGACAATTTTATATTAAAAACAGCGTGTGTTCTGTATAATTGTAGCACAATTCCCACAATTGCGACTGGTGCTTCTTTAGCGGGGAATCCCCAACAGTGAAAAAAGTCTTTCTGATGCAACATTAGTTCAGTCAACAAAAGGTCGTTTGGTATTTGTAAAGTAGGCTTAATATAGGCATAGCTTTTTTGGTAGCTCAGTGTTGGTAAGTTCTTAGTGCATAGGTTCAGAAGGATGAAGGATGCTATGAACCGCCTTCATACTTTTTGGTAATATTGTAAATTACAGGGCTATTAAAATAAAGTGATTTCAGTTTATTCATGAATTTATCGAGAATAATACAATTAATACTGAGAGGTTACGTGCTTGCCAGCCTACACGTTCCTACGTGAAGCTATTAATTCAGTAAGGAAATATAATTTTTGATAATGATACCTTTATATATATGAGAGCTGAGTATAAAATTCAAGTACTGTATATTTATAACAAATAAACAGGTTAATTTTATTTGCCATGAACTTGACAAAGGATAGCTAAAGAACTTCTTTAACTCCCTTATAGTATGATTTATGTAAATCATTCGAAAACTTGCCAACTGCGGGCTCGATTACGCGATTAAGAATTATTTATGCATTCTGATACACAAAATAACAGACAAAAACATAGAACCATGATACCCGTAGCACTTGCTTGCTACTCTTTCTACTATGGTAATGTTGTTGTCAGATTTTACCAGACAGTTTACAAGGAATCGTAGTGGGGCCCATAGCATATTTCAGTTACTATGCTAATTCGGCCCCGGAGAGAACAGTAAACGAAATACTGTAGGTAGTTTTATATATTTAGGTTACGCACCAATCATTTTCAGTCAGATGGCAAGATAATTTGGTCCTATAAGCTATAATATGGTCTGAATAAGAAGATGTGTCACCAAAAAGCTTACGCACCAATAATTTCCAGTCAGATGGCAAGATAATCTGGTCTTATAATATGGTGTGAATAAGAAGATGTGTCACCAAAAAGCATAAATCAGATCAGACAAATTCACGACTTGGCAACTTTCCTCTGTATGATTTTGAAGATAGTATTGGGCTGTACTCAATTATACTTCCGTGTAAGTACTTTTTATACTGTAAGTTTCCTGCGGCATTAATAATATATTCGACAAAATAACACGTAAAATCAAGACCTATTAAAGCAATAGAATACTACAGTACAGTATCATTATAAAATTTCAACCCTTTTTGTATACAGTGTAGTACCTCGTAAAACGAATGTGCCCTTGTGCGAGCAACTTGCCTTACGAGCCGCCATTCGTGAGTTTTTTGTATCGTACGACGAGTGAAAATTCGCAGTAGCGACTGTCATACACGTAATACACATTGGTGGTCGGTGACTCAGGTAAAGCGAGCCAATAGATAGCGTTGCTAGCTGACATCATCGATTTCTAATAAATTTACCGCGCTCCTCCCACCAAGGCAGCCTGCGCTCGCTTAATTCACGCTCTAGTAAAACTTGATACTGTATAACCTTTTCATTTCCTATATGATCTCTTATGTTTTTATTACATGTACACATGTATTGCTATTTTATTTCGAACTGCACGTTTTTTGTATAAAAAAAATATACGTTAAAAAGGCATTGCGCGTGATTTTTGTAGGTGGTTTTCCAATAAATTCAATGGGGAAATAGCTTCAATTCTAATACGAGCTAAGTCTTGGAACGAATTAAACTCGTACCGCGAGGTCCTACTGTATTCTTGTGAATTTCCAGGGTATAGCGTTACGTGATTTATTACTCTTTTATTAGGACTATTTGCTGGTCATTTTCTCAACTGTTCAATATTCAAATTTATTAAGGCTAACTATTTAAAATGAAAATAATGTACATTGCTTCAGTACATAGTACGCAATAAAAAAATGAATTGGAGAGGGTCTACCGATTCTCTGTACAAAAAGACCAGGCCTAAGAGAAGCGGTAGTGCTGACAGTCGCCGACAAGAACCGACTACTTCCAGCAATTATAGGTAAGTATAACAATTCGAACTCGATCGAAAATAAAGCATTATCTATTCCAGGGGTAGCCAAGCCTTTAAATTGTATCCTGGAATAATTCTTGTAATAATATGGTAATGTGGACTTTTTTAGTATTTTTATATGATGTACTAAAACCTTTGATGAATAGATGAAGTCTGCCCATACCAATGTGAAATCAGACTGCGCAAGAACATGAAGGCAAGGAACTATATTGGATATACAGTATATATTATATTATATATTATTGATGACTCCATAGTTGAAGAGTGATTATAGCATAGCTCTTTGCCTCTTTATGTGACTGCGCAGTCTGACTCCACATCTGCATGGCTGATTAGACTTCATTCAAAATTTAGTGGTTTATTATGGGAAGCCAATCACAGTAATGCCAAAACCCAACTGCAGTTAAGCATTTTCTACTACTAGACTTACCAGTGCTTGTTGCTCCATTGTCAGTGTAAGACGGGGATTTTACAGCGCTATGTGACATATTGTATTCATTGTTTCTATAGGAAATGACATGATATGTACTTAGTTACATTCCCACAATCTAGAATTGAACGCTACGTAATCACTTATTATTCTTAATCATTATCGTCGTCGGGACAACCTAGTAACCGATCAGTTTGTCATTATATCGGTAAAATCGATCCGTTCCAGGAGCCCGATCGAAATCTGAAATATTCGAGGTATGAATCAATTATCCCCGTTAGAAATAACGAAAAGTTGATTAATCCGTTACCAAATCCTAATCAGAACCAATTTCATTAAACTTGAACATAATTTAAGGGAAAATAACACAAATTGCCCTGAATACCATAAAATCTCAACTTATTTCGACTTCGGTTACCCCAAAATTACGTTTAGCTTGAATTAATCTGATGGTTCTGCCAAAATCCCAATTCACCATACATGTATTAAACCTCGTTTTGCCCGATTTGATGTTTATTGAATGCAATTAAAACATACTGCTGATCACCAACGTACTTTACACAGTGCGCGCAATATTTCACTACATGCGTGGTGGAACTTACGAAGTGCATCGGTAGAAATGCGGATGAAATTTCTCACAAATCCCACATTCAAAGTCTAGAACGTACGAAGTTTGGGTTGTGCGACCTACGAGGCACCATTGCACCATTGGTCAAACTCGTGGTCGTCTTTATTCACTGTTTTGTTATTGAAGAAAAATCTAATTGAAGAAAAGTGGTATACTGTAGTTTACTGAGTGTATAAACGTTATTAAAGGATGTAGGACGTTATAAAATGTTGAGTATTTTATTTTCATTACGGAAAACCGATTCAATGGCTAAACCTAACTGCAGTTAAACATTTCCTATTACTGAAATAACCGGTACTTATTGCTCCATAGCCACTTTCAGAAGGGGCCTATACAGCGTTACGCGACATATAATATGCCCGTTGTTACATGTGTATAGAACATGAAATAATATGTACATTGATTCAATCCCGCGATCTAGAATTGAATGCTACAACGATAATACAGAAAGACAGTTGTGCTTCATATAAAATACGTACAGCACAGTAGACACTCGATTAAACGCACCCGGATTACGGATTTATCTGACAATGCAAATAATATTACAGTATTTTACGTTAGGTATAAATAATTCAGAAATGAAAATTAAAAGGAATTCAGAAATCTTAGATGCCGAGATAAACTTTATTTATAAGGTTTATTCGGATAGCATGCTACGTTTGAATTGAGGGTTCACTGTATAAAATATGATATACTGTACATAGTTTTAATAAAATATATTCATATATTTAGGCACGCTCCTCGCGGGAGAGGTGGAAGAGGCGGCCGACCTTCCTATAGTTCACGACCAGGGAACAATAATAGCCAGTAAGAACAAGTCTTTGAAATGAGTAATATTTCTACCTGCTTTTCTTAATACTAGTTGACAGTCGATTATGATTTATCTCTAGTGGCACAACAGAAATTCATCCGATTGGATACAAAAAGTTAGAATCCATGGTACACAATGACACCCCGAAAGATATTGTTATGAAATTATCAACAGGCCATTCTGGATTGAAAGAGCTTCTAAGTGAAAAAGAGAGAGAAATGGGCCCCGGTAAGTATTCATTGGAGTGGAGCCTTGAACTGAGTTAGCAATAACTGATTACAAACTATGGGAATTCTTGCAGCCCTTCTCTACGGGTTCTTCACTATATATATATAAAATTTCTTCCCTACCTAGGTATGGTACAAATGCTGTTGCAAGTCTTTGGGAAAATGTCACAATCTGATGGTCCTCAACAGTCAAGAACCCACATTTTGACTTTAGTGCTTAAACATAAATTTGAAAGGAAGATTTATGAATTTTTACATGATGTTACAATTCAGCCGTGAGTTATATTTTTAATCAATAGAATTACGCTGATATTATAGTAATGGCATATCTGTATATTTTAGTGCAAATCCAAAAAGCAACGTGAAAATGCATGTTCAGAATGCATTACGCCTGCTACTTGATCTTTCTTCCTACTTGCCAACCACATCAGAAAAACAGGTATGTAAATTTCACTCTTGTTTACTTCTTTGTAATTGTATCTAAATGCACAACATTATAATACAGTTGAGAATCCTTCATCTGAAATTGTAAAATCCAGAACCTTTTTGCATGCTGACATGAAGTGTTTTTCAATTTGCTTTCATTTACCAGTACAGTATTCATATCGAATGCTTTGTGTTCATACCTCACATAAAACATGATATCTGTACAGTAAATAATAAAATACAAATGACATACGGGTACCGTAACCTTTCAGTCAAAACATGGCATCATATGCGAAGACTGATATCTTACTTTTCTGATGGTGTGAACTATAAAAAATTAATAAAAATGTATATACAACTATATTCAGGGTAAGTATATTGATTATATTTCGAATGTAAATGGATATTGTGTTAGAACTTGATTCCCATCCCTGAAAATATCCGCAATCCAGAAAAATCCGAAGGAATTTCGGATAAGGAATTCTCAATCGTATTATGGATTGAGCTGATATCTACACTATTAAACATGTGTTACATGCAGATAATCTGATGAATTATATTTTTAGGTGTCCATGACACTTGTAATGATTGAAGCGATCATTCGTAAACTCCAATATGAAGCAGATATGGAGATATCAGAGTTATTGACAGAAGTCAAGAGTTTGAATCACCGCTCAATTGAGCGTAAAGAAGCTAAAACCAAGTGAATATTTTTAAATCAGTTTCATTCAAGTAGTAAGTTTGAAAAAATTATGGATGTACAATACTTTAGGGCACATTCTGCATATGACGATATGCACTTGAAACTACCACCGGATGATTTTCGTGAGATACCGGTATTTCCGGAAATGTGTGATGTGCATGGAACAAGAGAGGCTTTTGTTCGAACAAATCTCACAGATGGAAAAGCATACCAAAGGTAAAATATTTTATTACACATGTGAAAATCGGTCATATACCAAATTCAAAATTCAAGTTGTTCATCAAGCTAATTTGTTCAAACTTTATAAACAAGTTAAAGAATCTAATAAAACTTTTGTGATTCATAAGTTTACCTAATTGTATTGGGAGATATACAGACTGGGGAGGGAAGAGAAGGTATGCAGTTGGCAAAAAAATTCACTTTCCCAGCTCTGTTGCACGAACCTTAGCATATCATAGTTCCTATTACCCATCTCCACCACTTCATACATTTTTATTCCATGGGCTGTACTCAATATTTTCAATTTCATAAATAATGTGTTTTGGGTTCGCCTTTATACTACACTCACAAACATAACGGTGGAAACTCCATATAACATAGACTTTGATGATCAGAAAGTTGCCCTAAGAATTGAACGGTATTTGCTAATGAGTAAGCTATGAATTGAAATATGATCACATTTAAACAATGAAATGTAATTCTTTTTTAGTTTTATTGAAATCTTATACTCTGATTACATTGACATAAAAATCTTCACAATTACGATACTATTCACCATAATAAAGAACAGTCAATCACGACTCAGTTTCGATATGAATTGAACATTATTCTTTGTAAGTGTCGGTGTAATAATAGTTGTTCCCTACTGACAGCATTGTAAAATTTGTTTTCCTTTGAATTCTCTTTGGTGCAAAGGGTATTTAAGTTTTACATCACAGACAAGCTTTACCTTGTTGATTCAAGATGCAATAGTATACTTACATTACGAACCTCTGAATATTAAATTCATTGTTGATTGAGTCCATTGGAAATCGAAATTTAATATTTTCATGAAGGTTGTAGTCAAAATACAATATACAGTACAAAATACAGTAAATACTGTAAAATTTATACTAATATGCATTAGTCTGGACCATTACTTGGATGTGCAGTTTCGTTTACTTCGAGAGGATTTCGTCAGACCGTTGAGAGAGGGCATTGAACAACTTGTCATTGCAGGTATTAAAATTCTAAAGTTTACAAATGTTGAAATTTTAACTACTAAAATTTTTTGTTCCATCACCGAAATCAAACTACTCCCTCCCTGACAGTATAGTCACCAACAAAATGCATGTACAAAATATATTATGCATTCAGAATTTTGCTACTTCTACCCATAACTGTGTACTAATATTTACTTCAGACAATGGCAATCGAAGAGGAAATTTTATCCAGAGTATTAAAGTATACAAGGATGTTCAGATACAGTTTGCAAAGCCATCACGTAACGGTAGGTTGAGTCTTCGTTATGATACGTTTACATATTATGATTACCAAGCATAGCTTTATTGCCTCTGATCTTTTAAAAATTTGATCTATGTAAAGCTGCAATTACAATTATGATTTACATTAATACCGTATTCCTATAGGCATTGTTCATCAGATTCATTTCAATACCGAAAAACTACAGTATATTCGTTGGCAAAACACAAAACGATTCCTGTTTGGAAATCTGCTGTGCCTTTCCAGCGATTACTTCAAGGTTTTCTTTTGAATATTTATGCTTGAATATTTATTTTGACAAACGTTATATGCAGTAGCCAAAACATTGGTACTACTACTGGTACTTGGCAGATTCTGCTCTGCCCTTGTCCAATCAAACTGTCGAAATGTTACCTAAGATTGATCGATTGTACAGAGCAATTCATACAGATAGATATCAACTTGCTAATCTTCATAATGTTCAGTGAGAAGTGATGGTACATGGTCTTAGTTTGCATTCTTCCCTTTTTCAAACACCATAGAGAGGTCCAGGTTGACTATTTCATCTCTTCAACCTTTCAATATGCATGTATATGGAAATGAACGATAAATTTAGAAACCAAGCATAAAATGAATAGTTGTTATAACATATTGTGGGAAAATAAAATAATGTGTGGTATCTGTGTACAAATAGAATATATCGACTGTATAGTGAAATAAAATTTGTTGAAAGGCTTTAGCTATAAAACACAGCAGCTATATATTCCATGCTATGAATACAAAGAAATTCCTGCAACCTTGCTGCCAATTTTATTTCCATTACCAAGTAGGAATCATGTCAATTTACCCTGATGTTTTATCGTTATGGTTTAACTTTGCTACTTTATCAGGAGAATCTTCTTTTCGCCACTGTAGCGGACAGGAGACATGAAGACCTCGAGATGGGCTTGCTCACTGTAGAATTTGTGTATGACCACGAAGGCGGTAGGCTGTATGGATTATAAATCGTGTGGGAAAATATATAATTCATTTATTCTTTTTGTCTCATTAGATAACGCAACCAATATCGATATGTTTGAAACCTACACCATGGTTGAAACAGAAGCGTATTTTGAAGCATATCGTCATGTTCTTGCTGGGCTTAAAGGTAATTTGTGAATGAAGTTTTTTCGTGTGAAATTTTTGTAGGGTTGCGTAGACTGGAATAGTGCATGCATGTAGGCAAGGTATGAATTGAACCACACAAGCGTAAATCTTTTTGAATATATTCAAATCCAATGCTTCATTTACCTTGAAGATAAAATTCCTTTTACAATCCAGAACAGTTAATCACTATTCAGTTTTGATAATAAATTCCACATTAGTTTCCTTATCGCCACGTCTCGTCATTCTCCGAGACTTACATATTACATCTCCTTGCTCTAGCAATAATTTTATTCCTCTACCCATTCAATGTCTTCATTACTGTATCTAGTACAGTGTACAGGAAATAGCATCATCGCATCATTTTACATCATCCATTCACATGTTACATGCTAGTATTTTGACTATATAGGCTATTGGCTTCAGCTGTCAACTTATAGTCACATGGCATGAATAAAGGTGTCACTATAATGTAAATCCATCTTCCGTGTTGTAGCGGCTCTACTACTTACTTCATGGAACAGATTAAATTCTTTAAAAGAGTACCCGCTGTATACTGATTTACTAATGCATATTCAGAAACAGAAGATTTGCCTTTGTCTCGATACATTGTTCATTGTAAAGAGGACATGTATGCTCCAGAATATCTACGGCCACGTCGTCATGGCAAAATATATTATGATCTTTCATGCATTGGAAAAGTTAAAGGTATAGTTGCATTTCTTTCTTTTTCCCTCCTTATTTCAAAACTACGAGATTTCACACCTATATTCTGAATCTTTGTTAGAAAAACAAGTGGATGTCCTCGATCTTGATGCTTGGCCTGCATCTAACGAACTCGAACTTGATCCTTCTCAATCTGATGCTTTAAAAATAGCTCTGACGAATGAATTAGCTCTGATTCAGGGTCCTCCTGGAACTGGGAAAACCCATGTTGGACTAATAATTGTGAAAACTCTTCTAGCTAATAACAACCGGTGGAATCCGTAAGTTTATCTAACAGCATTTATAATAAAATAAAAAAGCGCTTTTATCAATGCTTCAATTTCAAATTCTCTTACAATCCTCAGTGTGTTTGCCAATATGGATACAGTAATCCCTCATCTATCGCGGGTATTGCGTTCCAGAGCCTCCCACTATAGATGGAAATCCGCGAAGTAGAAACCACATATTTCTTTAACAATTTGAATTTATTTAAACGTATTCTAAACCACTATAAATCATTCACACACTCTTATTTACCTAATTAACTTTTCCCACAATCATTTGACCTGTTATTTATTGTTTTCAAACTTATAGCGCTTAAACATAGAGGTACGTACAGTATGGCCCGGCATTTATCATGAAATAAAATACATACAATATTACATTAAAATATATACTATACAATAATATATGCAATCCGCGAAAAGTGAAACGTGATATAGCGAGGGACGACTGTATATCGGTAACATTGGATTCTGTTTATACTTCGCTTTTAGACAGGAGAGAGTTCCCGTGGAAAGATTGGGATTATTGAGACGACTTGCACCATTACCTAAGAGAGGAAACTGTCCCATCTTGATAATATGCTATACGAATCATGCTCTTGATCAATTTCTGGAGGGTATCGTCCAGTTCAAAAATGCAGACAGTAAGATTGTGAGAGTTGGAGGACGATGCGCGAATGAGGCGTTGAAACAGTTCATGCTAGTTGAAATTCGTAAGAATAATAGAAAGACGGGGATGAAGGACGATACAGACCGGGTCAGAAGGAAGGCAATTTGGGAGATACACGGTAATGCGTGGTGAATAAATTTCAAATTAAGAGACTTTTCAGCAATTACACAAACTGTATCTAAGTTTTAGTGAGTTTTTAACATTCATGTTATTTTTCTGTTCATAATACCTTTGAGATGATGACCGAAATAAATGGCACTAGGATTTGATCATAGAATTTCCGCTGCACAATCTTCATACGAAGCAAATTTTGCGATAATATAAACTAGGTTGAAAAAATGTGTAAAAATTTGTAATGCTGTTTACCAGCCCACCCACACCTTGCAAATTTCATGATTTATGAATTTAAATTTTTAATAAAAAATGGAAACAAAACAAACACATTACACTCTAGAATGGGCTACCAATCCAGTTGGTTCACACCTCCCATTGGATAGAATTACTGTTGTTACTGCATAACCAATCCTTTTATTAATCTTAAAAAGCACATAACATCCAAACTATCTCTACTCTCCATGAAGGCAGACAATCTTACAGTTAAATATTATATTCTCAACTATGAAATTATTCTTTTCTGACAGAGGAAATGCGCGAGGCTGAAGAACTGATTAACAGAAATGCTCCCGAGATTGAAGCTTCCACTAAGTGTATCATGAACCTAAGCAGCTTAGAGGGTGTTATAAGTTCTCCACAACTGAATCAACTTCGAAACTCTGGTAAGTTTTCCAGAAAATACTTGAACAGCAGTAAATAAAAATCCACATGGCTAAAATAGAATTAGAAAGCAACGTCCCGTATTCAAGAAATGTTAAGGAAGTTTTCGTACTTGAATACTTCAATAATAATAATGCTTTTTGATAATTATCTATTTTCCAATATAACTTGATTTTTGTATTATTTATTGCAAGAGTAACCTAACATGAATGCAATAAAATATAAAATTTTATTACATACTGTGTGCATAGTATCAAGTTGTTTGACCAAGATATGGTTCAAACATGCACTTTAAACTGTGATAAGTTGTACGGAGCAAGTCTTTCCGCCTTATACTCAATGGTATAACAAAATGTATATGATTACCGTGATGATCAAATAATTATTGTTAATTTCATCTAGCTTCTGAATGCCAGATGGATCCAATTCTTTCCTGGCTTGATGTGGAAGAATATCACACTGCACAACTTTCCTTGCTTCACCCAAGGATAGTCAATCTTCTCCTCAAAATGGGTCATTCTGAAAAACTAATTGCTGAAATAGTTCGTGAGCAAGGTGTCTAGACATTTTTGGAAAATCATATGTTGACCGATTCGAGTTTATGCCTGGCTAGCGACTGTTTATGCTTAATCTTATCAGTGCAAAAGAATTAGATACCCAGGTGATAGAGAAAGAAATTTGATTAATTTATACTATAAGCTGACATTGTTTAGCATAACTGAGTAACTTCTGTCCCCAATAACACCCGTACACACAATACTATACAGTAGAGCCTCGTAATACGAGTTTAATTCGTTCCCAAACCGAGCTCGTATTACACATTACTCGTATTACAAAGCGAGTTTTCCCATTGAAATCAATGGAAAACTAATTAATCCGTTCCAGACTCCAAAAACCACGCAACATGCCGAATTTAAGCTATTTTTCGAACAGAAACATGCAATTATAATTAAAATACCAATACATATGTGTACATGTAATTAAAACATGAGAGATTATACAAGATATGACCGTGCAGATCGTCGACGTCGTTCGGTCCTATTGCAGTGTCAAGTCCACTACACGCACTCTATCATGTTTTTTCATTATTTACTTCTTTACTTCTATGGTAATAAGCTTTTTCTTCATGATTAACACAAAGAATTTAGACAAAATAAATCAAAAATATGCCCGGAACACAAAATATTCACTAGCACAAAACGCTTGAGACGTTACCGCTACAAAATGAACACATGAATTAAGCGAATGCTGACTGCGCATGGTGGGAGAAGCGCTATCGATTTAGTGCTATTTTCTTTCTTCTCTCTCTCTTTCCTACGCATCGATGGGTCAGCTTGTAATGCTATTTATTGTCTCCCTTTACCTTGCCATTGTGTATGACGGTCGTTCGTACTACGAATTTTTACTCGTATGTCGGAATGAACATACTCAAAAATCGCGGCTCATATATCAAGTTTCTCGTACAACGGGTTATTCGTATTATAAGAATCTACTGTACTCTAGTGAGGGGAAATTTAGCCCATTCATAATCTTCTTCAAATCTCATATCGGTTGCAAGTCTATACTTATATTTCCTCATATAAATCAACGAAACACATTTACTTGCATGAATCTTATCTAGGGCCTGGAGATATCCGTCATATGACTTACTGGATTGATCAGAAAGGTAAATTTGCTTGCAATAGTACAGTTAGATCTGTAGCTGTACATTAGATAAATTTAACATCCATATATATCAATTTACTACTGTATTAAATTGTGTAGCTCGATATAGACAGTATATAGCCTCACAGAGGGCTCAAATGTCGAATCTAACCCCAAATCAGGAAGTGGATTTTGATGATCTGAAAGAGGAAGCTGAGATTATACAAGATAAAAGGCTGATAGATATTGGTAAATTCAAAGAAAATTACTAGGAAGTGATGGAAAATAACATCATACTTTCTTCCTAATTGCATTACTAAATTAAATATCTATTGCTTTAGGAAGAAAGTTCACATTTTCTTGTCTGTAAGCTAATTTTTACTGAATATTTTTAAATCGAGCTAGATTTTCTTTTCTAGGGTAATTTTAGCTGACCTTACGTCGCTCAGCAATGTCACCATGACATAATAAAAATAGCGTGAAATGAATAAATTTTTCCCTAAAAATATATTCAAAATAATGATAGTTAAAGAACAATTTTAAATAAGGTAACTGTACTATGAAAACACATAAACCTTTGACACCACACCACCACATTTTTGATGCTTCAAATAAATTGAATTTGGAATTCAGATGGATTTTCTGATGTTCAGAAAAAGCAACATCCCTGGCATAAGGTTGTGGATGAAGTCATGAACAGAATATCAGCAATCACGTTTCAGGAGATCGAAGGTAGTATTCGAATGAATATAATATTCCATAATGCTTCATGAAAAACATTATTTTAGAGCAATCGAAAAGAAAGAAGAATGAAGGGGAATGGGAAATACCAAAAGAGCATATGAAAAAGAAAGTGGATCACATCAAATATGAATTCGGGAAAATTGATATTATGACCGATCAAGAAGTTAACTCAATAGATAATGTGTTTGGCTTGGAACTTAAGGTCAGATGGAAGCTCTACAGGTATTCATGCTGGATTTCATTTTTGCCAGGGTCTTGAAGTTGTTGAAATGTATGCACAGCTAAGTTTCAAGTTTTTGTAAGAAATTTTATTATTCTTGTTTCAGGACATGGGTGAGAATGTGGCAGAGGAATAAACATCCTGGTGATGAGAATTTTGCAGAATACAACAGGCTAACCAAGCAGGTGCAAGAATTAAGGAGAGAGGAAGACAAATTGATACTTGAATCGGCCGATGTCGTTGCTGTCACTACTACGGGCGCAGCCAAATACAGGGATATGATTTTCCACTTGAAGTCAAAGATCGTCATTGTTGAAGAAGCAGCCGAGGTCTTGGAAGCACATATTGTAACATCAATGCCGAAATCTACCGAGCATCTGATACTTATCGGCGACCATCAACAGCTCAAGCCTTCTCCGACCGTTTATGAGTTGGCTAGACGATACAATCTCGATACGTCTCTGTTCGAAAGGCTCATTTCTAAAATTCCTCACCAAACCCTCACTCTGCAGCATAGGATGCGTCCAAGTATAGCAGATTTATTGAGACCTCACATCTACAAAAACCTACAAGACCATGAGAGCGTACTACGGCGAGAAAGCATTACGGGAATAAAGAAATCTCTTTTTTTCCTTTCTCACACTCGTATAGAAGAGTCTTTGAATGATGGCAGAAGTAAGAAAAATCAATACGAAGCCGAATTCCTAATACATCTGTGCAAGTACATCCTGATGCAAGGCTACAAACCAGAGCAAGTCACCATCCTCACCGCTTACACGGGTCAATTGCTCGCCTTTCGTAACGTGATGAAAAAGGAAATGTGTCGAGGGGTTCGAGTTACTGCCGTTGATAATTTTCAAGGAGAGGAAAATGATATTATTTTGCTTTCGCTGGTCAGGAGCAATGAGGAGGTTTGTTTTTTATGAGTAAAGATTTGTGTGTGCTTAATTTGACTCGTTGACCGGTCTGTTTTCAAGGGAAAAATTGGCTTTCTCAGTGTGGAGAACAGGATTTGTGTTGCCTTGTCTCGCGCCAGAAACGCCCTGTACTGCATAGGAAACATGCAAGTACGTGATCAGTGAAATTATATAACGGAAATTATTGAAACAATTAAATACTCGATTTATATTTTGTACAAAGCTCTTGAAGGAAAAAAGTTCGATGTGGCGAAAGATAATTCATTATCTGGAGGGAGAGGTAGATGGAATTGGTGAGGAGCTTATTTTACAGTGTAAAAACCATCCAGATAAAGCAACTCGTGTTAAAGTTGCTGAAGATTTCTCGAAGGTTCCTGAAGGTATTATCTATATAATATGCTCGAAAGTTTGTTTATTTTCCATCTGCCATTTCTCAATGGATCTTTACACAATTTGATATGGAGGTCTAGATACATTCCAGAACAATGCATAAACAAAGAAAATATGGGGGCTGGGCTCGCTTCGGGTTCAGAAGGGATGAAATTTCAATAATTATGTTTTATTGCACTCTAGCGACCAAAATATCTGATACTGATCTGGATACATACCCATGAGAGATTTTCCTTTAAAAGCTTGTCGAGGCACGGCTCTTCTTATAACCGCCGACGCCTTAGCTACTCCATGTACCAAGATCCATAGCAGTCTCATCTCAATCTTGTATTCACTCCCTGCGTTTTAAATCAGATCTGTCTTCACCTCTTGATAGTGGTTGTATTGGCGGCACTTCATAAATCAACATTATTTTTTCTAAGGTTTATAATTTCAACTACAGGTGGATGTGGCCAGCCATGCAATGCACGTTTGGAATGTGGGCACACATGTCGCTTGCCATGCCATCCTTATGACCATTCAGAATATAAGTGTATGAAGCCATGCAGCAAAGATCTGTGTGAAAATGGACACAGATGCTCAAAAAAATGTTTTCAAGAGTGCGGCCCATGCATTAAACTAGTGGAAAAGGTCCTTTATATTTTATACCTGAAATTTACACATATAAAGTTGTTCCGTATGTATTGTGTGTATCTATTTTTATCATCTTGTGTCGAACGATTCGAGAGTTACTTTTTTGTCTAACAAACAGTAGAGATCCAGCACAAACGTTTCGATAACACTATGCTATCACATATGGTGAACGTAACAGTGATATAAAAACAGATTCGAACAGTCTTATAAAAAAAATAAAAAAAATAATATTATTCAATGACAGCACATCCTTAATAAATGAGGGAGAAAAATTAAAAATTACTTGCTGTAATTTTCCGAATATCATAGCATAGCATAGCATGTATAACACGCAGCCCGACTTTTGAATACTTTTTAAGGCAGAAAAATCTGTATTAGATTCGGAAAATCACAGTTTATGTTCCTGGCATTTCCGACAACTTTTATTGAAGGCGGGGCAATACCGCGATGCTCTGCTGGTAATTTAGATAAGAAAAATGTATGGCTGCAAGTTGACTATCTCCCTTAGTTCAATGCACAAATTGAAATGCCCATATATTGTCCAGTTTATGCCTCGATGCAGCCATATCCAGAATGTTCCCTGCTACCAAGATCCTTCAGAATTTTCGTGCAGAAAAAATTGTGAGGAGATTCTAGCATGCAATCACAAATGCACTTTGCTGTGTGGACGTGCTTGTTCATTGCTATGCATTACTGATATCCAAGGTAAGATTTCTGTTATGGTAAATAATGTGTAACTGTAAACACATGGGAAACACTTTTCCAGCCAACTTGCCATGCGGGCATACAGGAAATGTGAAATGTCATCAGACGAAGGATTTGAAGCTTTCAATGTGCACAGAAAAGTGCCCATTTGTACTAGAATGTGAACATTCTTGCAAAGGCTCCTGTTACGGATGCATGCAGGTAGATATATATTACAATATAAAATTTGAAATAAATTTATCACAGTGGTCAATCTTTCTCGGCCATATGGGATGAGTTTTAGATTGAGGATTATATGCCCCGAATGATAATTAGAAATATAGGGAATGAGGACTGCAATCTTAAGTCACACATGACTATATGGACTCAAAAATGGGAAATGGCCTGAACTGCTAATGTACATGATATAATGTATTTTTCTCAATGATTCTGTGGTCGATTATAAATTATTTTGGACCCCTAATATATATGATATATCTAAAATTGATACTTTAATAATGGAAAGTATGGACAATATTTCGCTACAATTTATTTATTTTTTGTATATCTATATAAAATGCACCTTGACACGAGCCAGCATATATGTAAGGGTTATTTGAATGTGATTTGCTGCTGAAGCGAGCGACATCATTCCTTCGTGCCACTATTAATTATGTTGTCGAGTGAAAATTATGCCTGTGAGACTCCGGATAACTCCCTGGTTCCCATTCGCACACCATCATCACCCAGTAGGTCAAACAGATCTACTTTATTATCCTTGCTATATAGGAGCTTTAAATAGCAGTACGTATTGGAATGTCATAAATATTTTTTTTGATAATTACTGTAGTGAAAATATTACTCAAATTTGCAGTTACCTGAATATTCATAAATTGAACCGTTTATACTTTAAGCATTGTGTTAATTTCACGATGAGCCACAGCAACTAGCTGAATCAACCATGCAGCAGCTTTTCATTCCTAAATAATACACTCTTTCCAACACAGGGCCGTTTGCACATGCCATGTAAGAGCAAATGTGGAAGAACATTGGTTTGTGGGCATGCATGCGAATCTCCATGTTCAGAAAACTGCCCCGCTTGTGAAAAAAAGTGTGCCATCGCGTGCGAGCACAACAGGTGTATGAGAAAATGTGGAGAGCCGTGTAATATGTGCAGAGAGAATTGCGAATGGCAATGTAAGCACTTCAAGTGTACGATGTTGTGCAGTGAGCCATGTAACCGACCTCGGTGTGACAAACCATGTGAAAAGAAGCTGAAGTGTGATCATAAGTGTATTGGCCTGTGCGGAGAAGAATGTCCAAGTTTGTGCAGAATATGCGATGAAGAAAAAGTGACAGAAACTTTTTTTGGCGATGAAGATGAACCGAATGCAAGGTAGATAATAAATAAGAAACTATTGTGCACCAATGAAATAGTTAATATGAAAATGAATTTAAAATGACTGCTGATACATGAAATGAACCACCTGATACATAACTCCAAAATCATATAGGGTGGGTTCACATGTAACGAGGGACTAGTGTATCAAAATTTGCTCTCTGAATCTCTAAAAATTATAAAAAAAATTTAGAAGCAGTTTTTAACACTACTGACCATTTCCATGCTTAATAGGTTTGTACAGTTAGAGGACTGTAAACATGTATTTACATACGAAGCAATGGATCAATGGATTGAACAAAGTTTCACAAACAATGATGTTAAGATGATTGAATGCCCACGATGCAAGACTCCCATGCACCGCAATAGAAGATATGGAAAAGAGATCAATGAAATACTTAGGTAAAGCGAAATGATTCTTCAGTGATTACTATACCATGTTTTATTTATTTAGTACTATTTCCCATATAAACGTCAATTTTGAGGTGATTCTGATGGTGACGATTGATTTTATGACGGCGTTAACTTATATTTTGGCAGATCGTTTGAGTTATAGGGATATAGGGCAGCTTCTCTCTGCTCCAATATAGCTCATTCTCCCTTAACGAATTTGTTTAATTATGTCTCTCATGAAAATTTGCAAAATGGATACCATTAGGTTTTCATTATTCTTTCCCAGAACTTCAAAGTCGACCCTCCTCTATTCCGGGGGGTATTTTTTTAATCCTTCTGCACAAAATTGAGTTAGTGATATTGGTCAATGATAAATTCGAATAATAACACACTTTGAAGTTGGTATCTATTGAATTATCTTAAATTATTCACTGGATAGTTGAAGTTTTTTAACGCAACAGCACACAACCACACAGCCGGAGATGAAGCGCTCCACTGAGGAAACAGTCAAAAAAGATGGAGATAAATATAAATAATAATATAATATAATAATAATAATATATATAATATAAATGAATAAAATAATTGCATTCGTATGATGGATAGAATGGGGTCAATTTTTAATTGGAAAATTGTATCTAGAGTAGTTTGCATACAGAGGATCAACTGTACTTATGTTGACAGTGTAATAAACAGTCCCCATTTGGCTTTAGATCTGTTAACGCTGTTAAAATCAAGATTCGTGGCGAAACGAAGCAGATAAAGGAAATACAGAAGAAGCTGCAGAGGGAATTTGTGAGCGATGAAAAACTTTCCACATTATTTCCCAGAGAACTGAGGGATTTGAGAGAACAGATAATAGTAAGTTTGAACCAATGCTCCATAATTAGTGTTGTAAATTTGACAGAAGTTGATGGGATGTATTGTGTGACTTTTGATATGTTTCAAGACTAAACTATTGAAACTAATTGTTTGGTTTTGTTCAAAGAAAATTGCTATTGCCAAGAAAAAACATTGCTCATGCACAATGCTATAAAATCATTCAGTTGTTGACATACACAACTAAAGAAATAACTAGATGGGTTTACAATATTCCAGCTGTATTACAACCAATAGTATGAGTATGGTAGTACATTAAATGGTGGGTTAAACGCAGGGCCGGATCAAGACCCTCAGAGGCCCCAAGCACTACAAAAATTTGATAACCCCATACATTTGTAATTCAAAATATGAACAATATTAAACCATAAAATTAATTTTTTTTTTCGAAAATAATGAGGTAATGAATGCACATGCAATTAACATCAGTGACTGTTGGCAACTAAACTGAGTACCGTACTTACGAGCTAGAACCCGTCACTTGCGCTGTTTCAAGCGCATACTAGACTTGTTCAAAACTTGTTTAACTTCCAATCTGTGAGCACATTGTATTTTATATTGCAGGATAAACATGATGGCACAGGAGAACGCTTTGTAAACAAAACTTATTCATATTTCATTAAATTTTGAAAATGGCTATAAATTTATTTAATTTAATAATTCAAATGGTAAATTCAGCTATGAATTCAGAATGAATGCGTCTTTTACTACTACAGAGAAAGAATGCTGTTCACACCCTCAACTCTCTCTCAGTATTGGAATATCAGTTTCTACATCTTCAGATACTGGCAGAGTTAGAAGAAACTCTAAAAAAGGTTTATAAGTTTGGTGATGGAAGGAAGTGGAGTGAAAGTGAGCTTACCATTTTTTACTATGTAGTACATTCCCATTATCCTTAATATGACATTATGAAGCCGGCTTGTTTTTTGATTTTTCAATTTAGCTCTGGAAAGAATGTTCTTCAGGTGTACTGCAAAGTACCATTTAAGTCTAATTTGAGGAACTAAGAATTTTCCAAGCCGTTTCAATAATATAATACCTTATTTCCAAACCTCAAAAGTACAAGTTAAAAAAAATGGCGTCTACTGCACAGTGAGAGGGAATTTATATCACGCTTCAATTTTTCATTTTCTGTTCAATGAACTTTTTTATATGAGTATTGTATGTTAAAATATCAATTTATGTGTTTGGTATATCTATGATTTTTGATTCAGAGGTAAAACTGGACTTGGCCCAGATGCATCGATGGGTGATGGTACCTCGCAAACACATCCATCCTCACGAGGCAGAGAGTTTCCAAATGGAGATAAGGAGGATATCAGATTGCATCAGATTCACTGATATCTACAACAAATCAAAGGGCATCGTTGCTGTTCAGACGTGATAATTTACTACTGTAGAAAAATTCTTTTTAATTTTGTGAGTGAACTCGTTGAGTTTACCCTTTTAAATTAACATGGCAGAATTCAAGACCTAAGGATAAAACAACCATTAAGTGATTTGAAAGAATTGCTGTTCCGTGATTTTAAGCTGTATGATGGGAAGAAGAAGGAAAATGTCGAAGAAAAGTTCAAACTTTTATTGGAACGAGTATGTACTAACTTACTGGGCCACAAACACCCTTTCCCCTTTTATGTTGTAGCGGGAAAAAAAATTCATATTTTGATTTACAACCAGGTACCAGAGCTGAACTCAGGTCTGGGAATTTCTCATGAGGAGAAAGAGATGATTTGCAAAGCAATGGGGTTTGCTGCTAAAGGTCACTGGTATAAATGTGAAAAAGGTCATATATACTGCATTGGAGAATGTGGAGGTGCGACAGTTACCTCAACATGCCCGGAATGCAAATCTGAAATTGGTATGCATACAAAGAAGTCTACTGTCCAATAAAATATAGAATCCAAAGATGTATAGAAAATTCATAGTCATTCCTGAGGGTCAAGTGTGATGCTACACACCTATGCATATTGGTGCAACACATGTTATTGTAACAGAACCCAGATTCAAAAAACATTCACATACTCTGAATATCAAATAAGCTCTCTTGCTAGAATTGCGTTTTGTTGTACTACCGCTTCTATCTTATAAGTATTATGCACTACATTTTTGTGTCCCATTAGGTCTTTGAGGCACTATCATTATACCATGTACATATGGGCAGTACATAGTACATTCTAATTTAATATTTCAAGCACTATGTGTCCAATATATCACAATGCTAAAATTACAATGACTTTTCTGAAGAAATGGATGAAGTCTCTTTTTCAACAACTGTGCTCCACTACAGAATTAACTATAACTAAACGTAAATCGAAACCTTATCCAATCTAGTAAATATTATTTCGGGTGACAAATGTTCCGCAGTGATAGCTTACGGATATTTATCCTGCAACGTCTGTTCCGGAAACATATATCCTGATCACCCCTGTAACTATTATTTCTTTTATCTGTTCAGGTGGAACTGGTCACAGATTACTCAACTCTAATGCAATGGCAACGGAAATGGACGGAGCTACTCATCCAGCATATGATCCAGGAAACATGTACATCCCTCCAGAACCTATTCTTTAAATGTTACCAAATAATCATTGTATCATCATTACCCTAATTTACTAAATTTTGAAACATTGAGACATATTACAAATGACTTCAAAACAAACCTAGAAAATAATCAATAGATTTGATATTCCGCTTGCTGATGGCCTGGTGAAACTGAATTTCTTATTTGTTTCAATTCTTGAACTGTAATTCTTCACTGGTAACCATCGGAAATTGCTTTTTTTTCGCTCGCAACGCAAACAAGCTGATTATATACAAGTTATTAGATTAATAGTGACGATTAATAATAGCCATTCAAATATATAATGTAGCTTGAGAATGACATATAAAATTTATTCAAGGATATTTGTTTCTTTGTAAGTTTAACTCCTACCAATCAACCAAGAATTAAGGCTGTTAGTTAGGATTTGTAATTGAGGGGTGGATGGGGGTGAGCAGGCAAGTGCTTCCAGCAGGTATGGGGCGATACCTCTATGGATAATATTTTCGGACCGAAGCTTTTAAGAGAATCCTGAAACCTGTAATCAGGTCAGTTGGTTTGTGCTTTTTGCATAAGATTATTCAAGGAATCACTAGGGGCATGAAAGGTTTTAAAAAAGGTTGATCATTTTCATGGGTATGTTAACTAGTGAGCCACAGCAAATGTCTGTTTTTTATTTGATAATTTATGACTGGGAATGCTTGTAACATAAGATCATACTAGGTTTATATAATATTAAGTGTGATTAGCCAATGCTAAAGAAGCATGTTAAATAGACATGAAGTGACGACTGTTGTTTTGAGTCAATTTGACCTCCAGTGCAGAGGTGAATTTTCCAACACTCGTTGCAAGTGTTGTCTATTTCATCGCAACCGTGT
>QXVX01004799.1:0-10831 GCA_013436065.1 Halocynthia aurantium | reverse complement strand
TAATATTATCATAAGTTTATCTGGAATTACAAGAGAAGATGATGATACATTGTGAAGTTTGTGATTTACCATGTCGATGTAAATATGATCTCAAGGCACACATGAGAAAACACATAGAGGAAAAGCCGTTCAAATGTGATGTATGTGAGAAATGTTTTTCCCAGCAGGGAAATATGAAAATACACATGAGAATTCACACGCAGGAGAAATCGTATTATTGTGAAGTTTGCGATAAGTGGTTCTCACAAAAGAGGAGTCTAAAAAACCATGAGCTAATCCACACCAATAAAAAACCTTTCCAATGTGAAATATGTAAGAAATTCTTCCGACTATCTGCAACAGCGAAAGTGCATATGAAAACCGTTCATATGAAAGTGAAACCGCATCGGTGTGAAGTCTGTGATAAATCATTTAGTCACAAAAGAAATTTGGCTCGGCACATTAGGATGCATCTAAATATTAAGATGTTTGAATGTGAGATTTGTGAGAAACGCTATTCAGAAAAGGAAAGTTTGAAAGTCCACATGAAAACGCACAAAAGGGAAAATTTAATTCAATGTGACATGTGCCGTGCAAAATTTGCACATCGTTGGAATTACAACGACCACAAGAAAAGCATGCACAGTGTAATGAACTGCAAGTGTTCAGTATGTGGAAATACATTCACATCTAAATATGATTTGAAGATACATAAGGAAGAACATAAAGGATCTGATGACAAATATCATTGTGAAGTTTGTAATTCAATATGTAGTTCTCCAAATAGATTGACTGAACATATGAGAGTTCATACGAAGGAGAAACCTTTCAGTTGTGAAATATGCGATATATCTTTTGGCTCTATTGGAAACCTGAAAAAGCACAAAAAAAAGTTTCACAGGAGATAAAGTGTTTGGTTGTTCGGCGAATATATTTTGTGACATATGACATGTTCCACAAGAGATAGTGTTTGATCGTCGCAACATATGAGAATCCATTTTAAAAATAATATTTGAATGTTTTCACTTGTCCACTGCTTTTATGCTTGGTCCATTGTAATTAACTGCAAGTGTTCGGTATGTAGAAAAACATTCACATCACATTATGATTTAAAAATACATAAGGAAGAACATAAAGGATCTGATAACAAAGTTTGTGANTGAAACCGTATTGGTGTGAAGTCTGTGATAAATCGTTTAGTCGGAAATCAAATTTGAATACTCACATTAGGACTCATTTGAATATTAATAGGTTTGAATGTGAGATTTGTGAGAAATGTTTTTCACAGAGGAGAAGTTTGAATATTCACATGGTAGCACACACAAGGGAAAATCTATTTGAATGTGAGATTTGTACTGCAAAATTTTCCCATATTAATGCTCGCAAAATACACAAAAAACGAATGCACAGTGTAATTAACTGCAAGTGTTCGGTATGTAGAAAAACATTCACATCACATTATGATTTAAAAATACATAAGGAAGAACATAAAGGATCTGATAACAAAGTTTGTGACTGGATATGTAGAGATCTCACTTCTTTAACTGAACATATGAAAATTCATACGAAGGAAAAACCATTCAAATGTGAAACATGCGGAAAATCATTTGGATTTGTTGGAAGCATGAAAAGACACATACGAAATGTTCACAGGAGATAAAGTGTTTGGTTGTGGCAACATGAGAATCTATTTTAAAAATAATATTTGAATTTGCTTTCACTTCACTTGTTCACTGCTTTTATGCTTGGTCTATTCACTTTTTACAGCATTACTTAATGGTCGTTAATTTGACTGAAACTTTCCAGTGTGATTTGTTTATGGTTCTTTATTGCTCAAAATAAAATATTTGTTCAACACCATCCCGGCAGAACATTAGAATTCTTCTTGACACTTTGCTTACAGTACAAATGATCATTAAATCTTATAATACACAGCAGTAAGTTTGTTATACACCACAGGAGTTGGCAGGTTTCAATAAATTAACCATTACTATTTTGCATAACAGAAGAATAAACCAGTACAGTTGGTTATTATTATTAAAGATATTTCCAATATTGCAGTTAGAACACGTTTTCAAATTGGTACTGTAAGATCGTTACGTCATTTCCCGATGTGAAATTCATCAAACAAATTTGTGTCGTCATTAAGCAATACGAAAGTGATTTGGTCGTTGTAGCTATTTCAACTATGACCCGACATCTCACTACTAATTAATACACGTTGTTAGGGACGACATAAGAGGGAGATTCTGACTGAGCGGGGAAATAATTTGAGCAATTTGATTTGAGCGCGCTTTACTATGATTGAATTCAGTAAATTAATTCGCATGACGTAATCTTACTCGGTACAAACTAATAAACTGTCAATCATATTCCAAAGTAAATATTAAAATATATCGTGATAATTCCTTATCAGTTGAAACCTTCGATGACGTTATCTTGCAGGATCAATATCCTCTCAGAACACTACTATTATTTGTACTGATAAAGTTAGTTATAACAATTACGCCCTGATGAAAAGAAGAGAAGTTTATGCAAAAAAAGGGTTTCGATGCTCTTACTTACAAGCAATTCAAATTAAATGCACATTTACTACACTTCAAATGTCAGCCAGGTCAGCTTGTTCATTTGAGAAAAATATCCTGTAGCGCACTGATTGGCAGCCATGAGCAAGTTTACTGTGTTTACTTCAAATACGTAACAAACAGAACTAGGCGACATATTGTATTCGTTGTTACACATGCAAGCAAGGAAAAGATTTTAGGAACAAGGTTAAATACTCTCCAGTGTCGGTGACGAATTAACCCATGCCTGAGTCCACAGACTTCTAGCGACATGAGGTACCGCGCTATGGCTATACCCATCCTGAAACCTATATCATTTTCAACTATCAACGCGATCCTATAAATTGTGATGTTGATAAACGCAACAGCAGATGAACATTTTCTAGAACTGTAGAACTGTACGCTACAATAAGACTATTTACTCTTGTTCCCAAAGGATTTTGGGAGCAGGTATATTAATGCAATACCCATATCATATGTTGGTCTTGATAATATAAATACATCTATGATTCTTATTGTTATAGCATCGCTCCATAAGTTGAATTTATCTATTACTTGTGAGATCATAATACAGAGATAATATGTAAATGAATTGTACATTGAAATAATATTTGTGAATTTGAATATTTCAGGATTATTTTGCTACTAATAATATTATCATTAGTTTATCTGGAACTGCGAGAGAAGATGGTGATACATTGTGAGGTTTGTGATTTACCGTGTTCATCTAAAACTCATCTCAAGATACACATGAGAAAACACACAAAGGAAACGCCATTTAAATGTGACGTATGTGAGAGAAGTTTTTCCCAAGAAATAAATATGAAAACACACATGAGAATCCACACGCAGGAGAAACCGAATCGCTGTGAAGTTTGCGAAAGGCGATTCTCACACAGGAGCAGTCTGAAAATACATATGCTAATCCACACCAATGAAAAACCTTTTCAATGTGAAATATGTAAAAAATCCTTTCGACATTCTGCAGCAGTGAAATTACACATAAAAACTGTTCATATGAAATTAAAACCGCATTGGTGCGAAGTCTGTGATAAATCGTTTGGTCGGAAATCACATTTCAATACTCACATGAAGATTCATCTGAATATTAAGATGTTTGAATGTGAGATTTGTCATAAACATTTTTCACGGAGAGGAGGTTTGAAAGTCCACATGAGAATTCACGCAAAAGAGAAATTATTTAAATGTGAAACATGCAATGAATCATTTGCACTTCTGCAAATCATGAAAAAGCACATACAAGCTGTTCACATTACTTAAGTGTTTTTTGTCTCACAACAGATGAGAATCCATTTGAATAATAATAACAATTGTCCACTGCTTTTTTGCTTATTTCTTTCACTTTTTACAGCATCGCTTAATGGTCGTTAATTTGACTGAATCTTTCCAGTGATTTTTTATGGTTCATTATTGCTCAAAATAAAATATTTGTTCAATACAATCCTGGGAGAACTTATTAGAATTGTTTTTGATACTTTGCTTACAGTGCAAATGAGCATCATATCTTATAATGCACAGCAGTTAGTTTGTTATACACCACAGGTTTCAAAAAACTAAGCATTGCATAACAGAAGAATAAACCAGTACAGCTAGGTTATTATTATTGCAGATATTTCAGTTTGCACAGGATTCAACATTGATACTGTACGATCAGTCAAGCATGATATCGTTACGTCATCTCCCGATTTGAAATTCATCAAACAAATATGTGTCGTCATTAAGCAATACGAAAATGATTTGGTCGTTGTAGCTATTTCAACAATGACCCGACCTCGAACTATCATTTGAACCACGTAGTTAGGGACGACAGAAGCGGGAAATTCTGACTGAGCGGGAAAATAAGTTTAATTTGAACGAGTTTCACTATGATTGATTGCATGACGTAATCTTACTCGGTACAAACTAATAAACTGTCAATCATATTCCAAAGTAAATATTAAAATATATCGTGATAATTCCTTATCAGTTAAAACCTTCGATGACGTTATCTTTCTTGCAGAATCAATATCCTCTCAGGACACTACTATTATTTGTACTGATAAAGATAGTTATAACAGTTACGCCTTGAAAGAAAGAAGAGAAGTTTATACCATGAAAAAGAAAAAGGTTTTACGTTCTCGAGAACGAACAATTTAAATAAAATGCACATTTTCTGATACTGCTAAAGTCAGTCAGGTCAGCTTGTTCATTGAGAAAAATATCACAGTTTCCTGTAACGCAGTGATTGTCAATCATGAGCAAGTTTACTATGTTTGATTTCAAATTACGTAATAAGCAAGGAAACAATTTTAGGTACATGGGTAAATACTCTGATAAACCCAACTGCAGTTTAAGATAACCAGGACTTTTTACTACATGGTCAGTGGGAGAGTCCAAACAGAACTTTGCGACATACAGTTGAACCTCGATATAACGGACTAATAGGGGGGAGCAGGTATCCGTTATAGCGAAATTTTCCGTGGGGGTAGGGGGGAATAAACTAAAAATACAGAATTAAAGTTCAGCTATTACTCTGGTTGCGGTTGGTGTGGTAAGAGTTTATTGTTAGTTTGTTTCTTACTCTTGTCGTGTTCCCGAAGGATTTTGTTAACAGCTATATTAATGTAACACACATATCATATGTTGTTCTTGATAATATAAACACATCTATGATTCTCATTGTTATAGCACCGCTCCATAAGTTATTATCATAAGGTTATCTGGAACTGAAAGAGAAGATGGTGGTACATTGTGAGGTTTGCGATTTACCGTGCCGAGGTAAAGCTCAACTAAAAATTCACATGAGAAAACACACCGAGGAAAAGCCGTTCAAATGTGACGTATGTGAGAGATGTTTTTCCCACCATGGAAATATGAAATCACACATGAGAACTCACACGCAGGAGAAACCGTATCGTTGTGAAGTTTGCGATAGGAAGTTCTCACACAAGTATAGTCTGAAGAAACATATGCTAATCCACACCAATGAAAAACCCTTTCAATGTGGAATATGTGAGAAATCCTTTCGACATTCTGAAGCAGTGAAAGTGCACATAAAAACTGTTCATATGAAATTAAAACCGCATTGGTGTGAAGTCTGTGATAAATCGTTTAGTCAGAAATCAAACTTGACTCAGCACATGAGGATGCATCTGGATATTAAAAAGTTTGAATGTGAGATTTGTGAGAAACGTTTTTCACGGAGGACCGGTTTGGATATTCACATGAGAACGCACACAGGGGAAAAATTATTTGAATGTGAGATTTGTGAGAACCGTTTTACAGAAAATGGAAGTTTGAAAGTCCACATGAAAATGCACACAGGGGTAAAATCATTTCAATGTGACATGTGCCGTGCAAAATTTGCACATAGTGGAAATCGCAACAATCACAAGAAAAGCATGCACAGTGTAATGAACTGCAAGTGTTCGGTATGTGGAAATACATTCACATCGAAATATGATTTGAAAATACATAAGCAAGAAGAACATAAAGGATCTCCCCACAAATATCATTGTGAAGTTTGTGATTTAATATGTAGTACTCCCAATCGTTTGACTGAACATATGAGAGTTCATACGAAGGTAAAACCTTTCAATTGTGATATATGCAATATAGCCTTTGGACGTCTTTACGACATGAAAACGCACAAACGAAAGTTCCACAAGAGATAGTGTTTGGTCGTCGCAACATATGAGAATCCATTTGAAAGTTTTCACTTGTCCACTGCTTTTATGCTTTGTGTTTTCACTTTTTACAACATCATTTAATGGGCATTAATTTAACTGAAACTTTCCAGTGTGATTTGTTTATGGTTCTTTATTGTTTAAAAATAAAAATATTGGTAATTTGACTGCATACAAGTTTGGTACCGTAAACACTGTACATTGAAATAATATTTGTGAATTTGAATATTTCAGGATTATTTTGCTACTACTAATATTATCATAAGTTTATCTGGAATTACAAGAGAAGATGGTGATACATTGTGAGGTTTGTGATTTACCATGTCCAAGTAAAGCTCATCTAAAGATGCACATGAGAAAACACACGAAGGAAAAGCCGTTCAAATGTGATGTATGTGAGAAATATTTTTCCCGCCAGGGAAATATGAAAACACACATGAGAACTCACACGCAAGAGAAACCGTATCGCTGTGAAGTTTGCGATAAGCGGTTCTCAAAAAACGTGAGTCTGAAAAACCATATGCTAATCCACACCAATGAAAAACCTTTTCAATGCGAAATATGTGAGAAATCCTTCCGACAATCTGATGCAGCGAAAATGCACATGAAAACTGTTCATATGAAATTGAAACCGCATTGGTGTGAAGTCTGTGATAAATCGTTCGGTTGTAAATCAAACTTGACTCAACACATTAGGTGGCATCTGAATATTAAGATGTTTGAATGTGAGATTTGTAAGAAACGTTTTTCACGGAAAGGAGGTTTGAATATTCACATGAGAACGCACATAAAAATAGAGGTAAAATTATTTGAATGTGACATGTGCCCTGCAAAATTTGCACGTAGTGGACATTGCAACAATCACGAGAAAAGCATGCACAGTGTAATGAACTGCAAGTGTTCGGTATGTGGGAATACATTCGCATCGAAATATGATTTGAAAATACATAAGGAAGAAGAACATAAAGGATCTGATGACAAATATCATTGTGAAGTTTGTGATTTAATATGTAGAAATCTCACAGGTTTGACTGAACATATGAGAGTTCATACGAAGGTAAAACCTTTCAATTGTGATAAATGCGATAGATCCTTTGGACGTCTTGGAGACATGAAAACGCACAAACGAAAGTTCCACAAGAGATAGTGTTTGATCGTCGTTACATGAGAATGCATTTGAAACATAATATTTGAATGTTTTCACTTGTCCACTGCTTTCATGCTTTGTGTTTTCACTTTTTACAACATCATTTAATGGTCATTAATTTGACTGTGTAGGGGCGGTGGTTGGTTGGTTGTAGGTTGCGTGTAAGAGTTTATATTGTACTCTGTCGTTTTCACCTGCTACAAATACACTCCTGGTTACAAGTAGGAACTCTGCTATCGTTGTCCGGTATCAGAAGGTTCCGTAAAACAAACATAATACGATGGTTAAATGATGCTTCTTTGTAAGGTATAATTCAACACGAGTTTTGACTGTACACTTGAAGTTTATTTACAGGTTTGTATCACCAACACAATCTTGATGCTACAAACTTAATACGACCAAATATTCCAATCCAAAAAATTAGTAATTTGACTGCTTACAAATTTAGTTCAATAAACCCTTTGTTTAACACCATCCCATCCCAATTAAAAATGGGTATTTTTCGGTTATCATCTATATTCAGACTACGAATAGCGTCTTGAAATGAGTAACCTCTATAACTCGTTGTACACTGCTTAGCCACTGACTAACGATTGGATACGATAAGTGAGTGCGGCCAGGATAACCCAGGTCAGCTACAATCTTTTCATCGTCTTGCAAGAGAACGGATCGGTCGTAGGTATGCTTTTGAAAACGAGATTTGAAAGTTGTTCAAGACAATAATTTGCCCCCGAAACTTTCAAATATGTGTAAACAATAATTAATGTCTCAAATAACTGATGTTAACTTGCCTTCATGGCATTAAAATTTCTTACATTTGATAATACTGGTTTGGAAAACATTAAAAAAAAAAAAATATTGCCCCAGGCAAAAACATTTAGAAGTTGATGAAACAAACAGAGGAGCCGTTTGATATATTGGAGATATTAAACACATGTAGAAAAATAGTTATTTGATCTTTCTCGCTTAAAAAAATAGATTTCTAAAGATTTATGGTTCAGGAAGATAGTAGCCTATACCAGGGCTTCCCAAACGCGACCCTTTATGTTTTACAGTGATGAACAGTTCAAAAATACATACCACAAAGTCGTACTGTAGTGGTGTTTACGTAGAGTCCACAACTCAGTTAAGATTTAGGCTTTGCGCTTGTTTCAATAATTGCTTTTCGAAAGTCTGAAAAAGTACAATTCATAAAGAAGTAGTACTTTGCGTAAAATTGGTGTACTCTTTGCGACCCCTAAAACTCGTCTCGCGACCCCCAGTTTGGGAAGCCCTGGCCTATACTGTACTGGATCTGTATCTTCAGGGCAATTTATATATTTCAGCCCTACACTAGTACTTATCATGAGTTTTGACTGTACAAAAGAAACTGTGGTACATTGCCAAGTGTGCTGCATGGTTTGTCCTAGCAGCGACTATTTGAAAACTCACATGCGAATTCACACGAAGGATAAACCATTCGAATGTGATATTTGCGGAATGGAATTTGCACGTCAGGTTAGCTGTAAGAAACACAAGGAGCGTATGCATAGCGAGGTGAACTGCGAATGTGAAGTGTGTGGAACTACGTTCACATCAAAATACACATTGCTATCACATAAGAAAGAACATAAAGGTCCAAATAATAAATATCAATGCAAGATATGCGACGTGGAATGCCAGAACCCGGCGCATTTGAAATATCATATGAGGATTCACACGAATGAAAAACCGTACGAATGCGAAGAATGTCACAAGTGTTTTACCCAGCAAGGATATCTAAACACGCACAATAAAATCCACACGAATGAAAAACCCTTTCAGTGTGATATTTGCTCGAAAACGTTTCGTAAACGAAGAATTTTAAAGGATCACATGAACGTCCATACGAAAGAGAAACCATATCAATGCGAGATGTGCAAAAAACGCTTCACGCAATCCGGTACGATGAAAATGCACGTGAGAACGGTCCACATGAAACAGAAACAACATCGTTGCAATATTTGTGACAAATCGTTTGCTCTTAAATCAGGTCTCAATGTACATATGACGATTCATAAAGAACTCAAACCATATCAATGTGACGTATGTCAAAAATGGTTCAATACAAAAAGCAATTGCGTAAGACACAAAAAAGCGCATACTAAAGACACGGAGAGAAATGATGCCGTGACATCTGAAATGAGATCCCACTAACTTGACAGTTGCATGCCGTGGCACTGGTCGAAAGCCTTTTTAAATTATCATAACTACCTCACCTGAGACAAGTGAAGTTCAAAATACAGGGCACCACTGCCACTGGAGGGAGGTCTGTATATTCTCAAGGTCCATCTTGCCGATAAAAATATAGTTTTGTAAACTTTGAATTCAGTTTACTTTAAATCGAGATAAAATATTTAAAACACACCCCTACCCCAACTCTCGATTCAAACAGTAACTGTATCACTACCTAAATGATGTCTGTGTGTTCATTCCTATTTCGGAACTGTTACAACCTCTTACACACGCTTCTTTTATATGCTATATTGCTCAATAAAAGGTAACTTCAATACAATACAGATGTGGCATGATGGGCCAGTACTAAATGCAGATGAAGTGTGTTGAGTGGCTTTAGTTTTTATATTATATACTATATTTCAGTTTCAAAAGAATACAAAGGGTAGGGGAGTTGCTCTGGCCTCACCAGAGCAATCTCCGTGTCCTCGAGCATCAGTGACCCAGCTGTTAAATGGGGCATCAACAACGCTGGGGTCACTGTGGTGATGATGGTGACTTCCATCGAGGTTATAGTACCCTCTTGGGTCCATCATTCCATCAGTGACCATAGATAATACAATCTCACAAGCTCACAAAGTCAGAACATTTGTAGGATAAATATATTTGTATCAAAATTAAATAACAACCAAATGCAAATACAAACAGACACAGCAAAACGAAAGTGCAGAACACTAATTCTGGTAAAGGCTCATATAGGATTTTGAAAAGGATTACGTAGGCACCTACTTTATAGTCAACCCGACCAACGAAAGGGTAATTCTGGCATTATAAACAGACATGCGCTACAGATGAACAAGTTCCATCAGTTTGTTTAAGTCATAAATACAAGGTAATGAGAGTATAGCTAACTGCTGTGACATGGAACTGGTACTACAAATGAAATTCCATATGAAATTCGCACCCCTGATGTCTAGATAGCTGAAAAAGCTCTATACCCATCTATAATACAAAAAAAAATAAATGTAAAATACAAATTACATTTGAGACCTCTGAGGTTTATTAACGCCACGTTCAAAGGCAACTGCTGTTTGGCTTCTGCTTCGTCTCGTTGCTATATTGAGCCATTTTGCGCGCTTCGCCAGCAAGTAACTGAAGTTTTCCCTTCATGTATAATAAGTACCCCGACTTTCGAATAATTTTGAAAGCAAAAGATGCGCAGTGTACCCGGAAAATCACGCTAAATTTGTTGAGTGAATGCT
>QXVX01004792.1:0-53807 GCA_013436065.1 Halocynthia aurantium | reverse complement strand
ATTTGTTTTGTCCATATGTAGTTATCCTCATTCACTGGGTTAAAAAACAAAAATATGTCAAGAATTTCAGCACAGGATCAGATTATAAAACACATTTCTAACCATTATTCAAGCTTATTTCCGCTAGTAAGCCATAGGCCGTAGTTTCAATGTTAGCTGCACGGCCTCGCGTTCCTTGCCAGTGAACAAAATTATCGTCTTCAATTTTCATCGTTACCAGTCTAAACATTGTATATATTCGATATTTAGATTCATTCTTAAATAATAATAACAACCCTCTGAATGGTGGCACCCTGCCTTCACAAAAGAATAAGAAATATATACATCTGATATTTGACCATTTATAATGTGAAGAATAAATAGTAGTAGCATAGTACACATACTAAAGACAAAATAATGACAACAAAATAATTTACTAACTTATAGCAATAAGCAATGGTTATCTAAGTAGTAGGAATTGTTAAACCGCAGTTTGGTTTCAGCCATAAATTTCTATGTACTGTATGTGTATATTTACTGGAGATTCCTAAGAATAAACCCTTCTGAAAAAAATGTGCATGCATGATTGCCATCAACAATAACAGAAAATACAGTATTATTATTATCGAGTTCCAGATACACTTACTGTTCTCTCCACTTGCGAGCAGCTTCTTCATACGGATCCAAGATGGCGAAAGCATAAGCCACAATTGCAACAGTGTATGGTGTATTTTTAGCCTCTTCATAATGATTTTTGAGATATCCCATCGCACCATCCACAACCCTTTGTATTTTTGTGCTCAGAACAGGACATGATGTTCTGGCCTCATGTAACGAGATGCATATATATGCTGTCATTGTTATGTCATTAGTCACTTCACCCTGTATACAAAATATCCTCTTAGCCTTGTTTTTCTCACTCACTATATGCACTTAGTGATTCCCCAACCCAGAATCGAGACTATATTTTGGGTCCGTGATAGGATTGTTATAACAATACTAAATTTACTTTATTAATGATATTATGACATCAGACAAATTGCCAATATTTAGGGTCATGAGGTAAGAGGGAACCACTGATATAGTCAATAACAAACAAAAAATACATCCATCTCTTGGTGGAGAACAGGATATTTCTCATCAAAGTGTCCATCTGGATCTTGCTGTGTTAACAACCATTTTACTGACTGGCATATTTGGTCAACTTCCATGGTAGGCCAATACTCCCTGGCAGAAGCGAACACTCTTGAAACAAAGCCGTTCAACCTGAGAAGAATGATGCAGAATCAAGAAAATTGCAGTACAGAAAAATACTTCACTGTAATATGTGGCTACAATATATGCTCTTAGATATGTCATACTTTTTCACCTGAAAATTTGACACATGAAACGGCATGCGACTCAATTACCTAACCTCCTTCTGAACTAGCAAGATGACACATTTCCAGAGTGAAACAACAATCAGATACACATATGACAAAGGATCGCCATTGAAAAAACTAGCGTCAGGTGAATCATTATTTGATTTTGATTTATGACAGCATTTGGAAAATTCAAAGCTTGAAACAATAATCATATATAATTTTGGATCCAATCGAGTATTGATAACTTTTTGATTGGCATTTTAATCTTACTCTTGTAAGCTATACACGTCTCCGTAATGAAGAAAACTTACTGTTCTATACGTTAGATTTAAAGAGTCAACTTATATGGCATAAACGGTAATTACTTTAATTCCAATTAACGGAGTCGGTAGTATCATAAATTAGAGAAGCCCTGTTATTTATTGAAAAACTGTATATAACTGTTGATCATTCATTTAATTACAACCCAGCAGGTAAGTAGGGTACCGCCAATGTCGGGGGCACTGCATCTATGACGGTGACCTCCAGCGAGGTTATTGTAACCACGTGGGTCCGTCGTTATCCAGTCAGTGACCATTGGTAATACCATCTCACAAGCTCCTGGATAACATCTGGGGAGCTTTTTTTTAAAGGAGGGTGTGACTTATCAAGTATACAGTATACTACAAAAAGGTAAGGTAATGATAATCTGGAATAAAATTACGAACGTTTTTGCAACATTGTACCTAATGGTAAGGAAAGTGTACAGAGGTGATAGATGTAGATATTTTATCACTTGGTATCAGTTTCTAGTTGTCATTTACAAGTTAGTCGCAACTTATCATAATCCATAAACTTTGAAGAATAACCAGGTGCTTGTCAATCAACTAAATTAACGAGCTATTCACAAATTTTTTTACGTTTGAATATGATAATCACAATTCAGAAAACAGCTAAACGACCGAATCAAACAAAGTGCTTATTTAATCATATTAGTAGTAATAATTTCATTAAATTTGTGGGCATAGTCGCTCTATTTTATAAAACAGTTCGGTGTGTTGCTTATGTTCTGGTTTTTAAGGAGTTTGTAACAGGAACTCACCATGTACTTGGAGTGCCACCCTTCCAAACGGAAAATGCCATACCTTGTGGAACCCCTGTTCTATATTTTAGTTCATGAGCATAACCTGGAATGAGAAAGGGAAATTATTAGGATATATTAAAATAAGCTAGAAAAGGTTTACTAACCGTCTTGGATGTATTTGAGTGTCTGTGCCTGTTGAACCTTCGTAACAGTGAAAGCTTCTAAGCTGCTTCTGTAAGCGTGAATGTAAACAACTGGTGCTATTTTAATCATATTCTGTTCTCCGCATCCTCCAGGAGCTATGATTAAATTTTGAAGGTTGGCAAGACGTCCTTCTAATTCTACTTCAATATTTGGACCCATTATATGACCTGAAAACAATGCTTCTCTAAGAAATGAGCACAGGACAAGGTAGATTGATAATATACATTCACAGAAATTTTACCATAGAAATACAGATTGCATTTTCTTGTTCCTACCAAAACATGTCTTGTGGCCAGATCAAATTCAAAGTCAATGTCACTGTCTGGCGACAGCAAAAACGTACCGTGACTCTCATTGTGTTGCCCAGGTGGCTGGAGAGGAAGAAAAACTCCACGGTCAGACGATTTACAAATTCGTTACAATTATAATTATACTGACCTCAATGAGCAGCATCTTTTCAATCCAGTCACTATTCTCACTATTGTCACCTTCAGCTTTCAGTTCTATTTTACTTTTGCCACCTTCAGGTATCTTTACAGGTAAAATGGTGAAATAGGAGGTTTTTGAAGAACGGGGAGGTATTGTCAAATCAACGAGATATTTGAAATCATCTGAAAACATTTTGAAAAGTAGGTTAAGTGTTCTAAAATAAATGTGTCTCTGTTTATTTGTGTATGTGTATACAAAATCACTGTCATAATGTAGGCATATGAATATATGAGACTTCATAATTGGGAATGGAAACTGTACAATCCACTTGTTACCAAGTTTTATTGGTAAGCTGTTGTTGAAAAACTGTATTGCAAGCTACATGTAGGATATTTCTAAAATTGAGTATGTGAGATATAGAATTTATTAATAACCTACTGTAATTTGTTTCAGTTGTATCACGCATATTTTTCAGTCATATTGATGAATAATAGGTAGTGACCTGTATAACATAGATTAATTAAAGAATATTTATACGAACCAGATATAAAGTTTGTGCAAATTTCTTTCGAATGTCGAACTTCTACTGCTACCTGCAAGAGAGAACATACTAGAATAACTTGTATACAATATCATCTTTTCCTTTGAAATCTGTAATGAACGAACCTCTATCTCTTTCGAACCATAGTTGAAGACGGCAAATCTTATAACTGCTTGCTCCCGAACCCTCACAGAATACGGCAGATAGAGTTGAATGAACACATTCTTAAACACCTTGACCTCAGTCGGCTTCGCGATACAAAATGCTGCATTTTGTGGACATACAGCAGTGGGTCATGAATAAATAGGCAAAAGCTAAATAAACCAGTACATCGTGATTTGTAATATCATGAACGAGTTTACAGATCAGATATTATTAAATTAAAATTCCATATGGGTACTGCTATTTTCCTGCAAGTGAAAACACAGTAACAGGATCTCCTATACCACGTTTACGTCATATTTAACAAGCAATATCAATCTTACATATAGCGCCCATAAAGTAGGTGCTCAAATAAAGTAGGTGCTCAAAATTTTAACAGCATCCCACGACTTATACCTATGAGTATCCCAGTAAACCAGTTGCATGATAAAAGTTTAATTCCATACTTATATTTCCATATAGAATTGACTGCTATTGCAACAAAAAAAATTCGGTTCATTGTGTTCATGGCATTCTGCCTGTGAAAGACCCTATTTCTATTAATCATATAAAAGCATGGTAGGATAATCTTATCTGATAGATAGATACTAATCAAGTTACTGGTTATGAGCACTGATCTTACATGATTCTGTACTCATTCCAAATGCAGCTATTTCATAAATTGTGATACTGTCTGGTACCGTTTCTGGAATCACTAACGTCCCGTCGTCTCTGAAATATCCATAAAAATGATTTAAAAAACAAATTCAAATCAATGACATTCCCACAAACCGTATTGTCTCTTCATTAAACATCCAGCTCTCTTTGAAGTCAGAACGTTTTATTATTCCTAATCCATTTGCATGGTCATTGGCGGATAAACTTCTCGATACGGATTCTTGTGTACTGTGGAGTGCCATAATAAACAGATATTCATAAAGCTGCCATTGAATAATAGGAAAATGATGACAGTAGCCTAACAGTTATTAATAATGGTACGCACTAAAAATCATCTTCACATGCTCCTTCAAACGCAGTCATGCAGGAGTTTCTTAAGTTTTCATCTTCGTGTTGCATGTTTGCACTTATGATCGCCAGACGTTGTTTGCATGTTAAATGCACAAGGCTTAGGCGCTGGCCATCTGATTCACAATTTCCATATTTGGCAGCTGCAACTATATAATATCATTTCAATGTGTAGTTTCAGGGAATATTTTTGAGCATTCTATACAGATACAAGGTTCACTTTAAATGTCACACTGATAGAAAATGTTAATATAATATTTGATGTGTGAAGTTGGTCTTTCAGCTTTTGGTAGACTCATGACCGACTGACTCGTTGAAAATAAAAACAACTATCAGAGAATGTGATAGTGAGAATTGATAATTTTCAAAGGTATTCAAGGTATGTAAACTAAGGGAAGTGTCGTAGACAGTATTTCTTAGTACAGGTTGAACACAATCAATCGCGCAACCTGAAAAAATGTTTTTCGAACGAAAAGAAACAACTGATAAAATCATGTTAAATATCATGAAACAATAGTGATAATGATACAGGAAACATGCGTTTTGCGCAAACTCAAACGAGTAGCGTTAAAAATCTCACTTAGTCGACCACTCACACTGACAGACTACAGATTGGCGCTGTTCACATTCATTACAGAGCTATCCCTATAGTTGTGTTATCAAAGTCATTGCTCTAATCGCACCCCGAAGCACAAGAATAGTGATATTTCCAGTACTTAAGATATTTCAGTGAAGAGAATAGATATATTGAAGAGCACTTTTCCTTCCAAAGACTTGTGTGCATAATTTACCGGAAAAAATACAATACAAAAAAGCATGTACTGTACCCAGCTGAAAATCATGATTCGAATTAGCAGCTCTTTTCTTTCTTGGTCCCCCTTCAGGTGCACAGACATCAGTGTAATGATCTTGGTTGTTTATATTGGCACTTTGGTACAAGAGACCGGCTTCCTAGACAAAATAAATGGGAAAGACTTTTCTCAGTTGGTGCAACGGTTCAAGGTATTAATACCTAAACACCACGGTGGTTTCCATTAATCACACGATACTAATAGCTCTTACAGGATACAGAATCAACAACCATTACTTACTGCAGTTTCCCCATGAATAAGAACTTTCCGGGAAATGCCCACAGATGTATATTCGAATTAGTATTCTGTTTAGGGTCATTCATTTGTTTTATAAAAATACCAATGAACCCCAGTGACTCTACTGTGAAAATTATATGAATGAATTCACCAATACATAATACAACCACGGATATCCATCCTTCTGAACACTTGTTTACACTGCAAGCTAGAAAAATTTCATTAGATGAAAAATACATTAAATCCCGTACATTTGTTAAATAAGACAGTTTCTGTTTATAAGCCCTAAGGGGCTTTTGTTTGTAAATATAGTTTTCACTCTTCATACCCTGTTTTTCAAATTATCACCCAGAGCTTGATCCCGGAATACTTCTGTAAATACCTTGAAAACACTTATTGCATTTTTTCCTCCTTTTCGAGAACAACCATTGTCATAAGCTTCCATTTTACTCCAAAGAGTATTTCGTGTAAGACGAGAACTGTTGTGTACAAAGTACGCTGCTCTGTCGACAGCAGATAATTCAATTTTTGCATTTGCAGGTCCTGCCATGTAAAATATTGGAATGAAAGCACGTCTCAAAATAAATTAAAAATGAGTTATTGTTGTTATTAGAATACCTGATATGGTAAATTTGAATTTTTCACCGGGCTTTGCAACGTCTGATTGTGGTTCAATAGTTATTTCCTTAATGCATTGAGTATAGTAAACATTATAGAATTAACGGTCTCATTTATTTAGTCTATTACGAATTAATTACTGGTATCCATAGTTTTACAATGAGCTTCCATATTGTCAGCGCAATCTTTCAGACGAATGTTATTTTGACTAATCATGAATAAACATATCTAATTTATAATTTCAAGAAGCAATTATATTCTTACCTAGTAATTACTATACAGTAAGTCCTCTAGATACAAACATTAGCCGATACGAATACGGCCGCGAACTTGAAAAATGTACGTGAATGGTGTAGTTCGCAAATCCACACTTGGTGGGTTTTGTCAACAACAATACACATCTCACAGCCTCTTTCTCAGTCATGTGTGGTCTATCTCATGAAGTAGTTTTACTAAGTGGTAAGTGGTTGTTATCGCGTTTGTATTCAATATTTCGAACCCAAAATGGCAGGAAACAAGAGAAAAGGTAGTGGAGGTGAATATTTACACTGATTTGTTTATAAAGGATTGATGGGAGTTGTTGGATGGGAAAAGATTTGGCTGTATGGGCATTACCTGTGTATTTATTTTTATTGTGTTGGATTTACAAACAATTCCAGTTACGAACAACCTCTTGGAACACAACCTGTTCGTATGTTGAGGACTTACTGTATTTGTGTAGAACAATTGCGATATAACTTTATCAGATATTAAGAGATTTCTGTAGATAATTTTCTCTGCGGCAATTTTACTGACTTCCTGCAGTGCTAACAATTATACCTCCAGACATTGATCGGTGACATCGAACCAAGCAGAATTTGCGGTGATGTGTCCATCGAGAAAATAGTATGCCACGACCCGTGAAAACGGTACCATTTCAAACGTCACTTCAAAATTAATTGACACATCCCCGGCTCGGTTGTTCCCGGGCTGTATTTCAAGATGTTTTGTTTGTGCATACACTATTTCTCCTCGAGAAACAACCTATAGTAAAAGAGCTATCATAGCTAAATACTACAAAAAAAGAGAGTTATAACATACAGATACCAACATAATATCTTATATCAGTTGGTGATGCATCACCGAGACGTAATTCTACATAGACTGTATCTCCAACATCAACAAACCTGAAAAATAATTAATAGCTGAGAAAATTAAACCTCAACTAGTTTTCAGTTTTAGAATGAGTGTCTCACTGTTCTGTCAATTCAATTCCTAATTCAGTGTCTGCAACGTATCTCTCAACACTCAGAGTGATGTTGGATTGCTCATCAGGTTTATACATATCATGATCAGTAGAAATCTAGTGCAATGAAGGAAAAAAGGAAATCATTAGTCATTCTGCAACACATTGCTAAAAACCAGCAAATGTTATTATTCTTTACAGTTACATATGGTCCAGTAAAAATAGGTTTTGAGGTATCTACTCATAAAATATTCTGAACAACATATTAAAAATCTGCAATGGTAAGAATATTTACTATGAGATATTTCAATTCTTATTAAATAAATTGATGCCGTTCTCGTCACTCATCTTCATGAGCAGGATCGTCAACATTTTTCGTATTCATGCAGTTGTTTCCCTGACATTGTTCACAACACACAAAGACTGGAAAAATGGAGCAAGATGTCGCTCATGGGACTTAGTGTACAATTCTTCCATTATACCCTTATTATTTAATGAGAATTGAAATATCTCGCAGTAAATATTCTTACCATACGCACGACTGCTAGATTTGGGCATGTTCCCTTTTGCCGATTTTTAATATGTTGTTCAAAACATTTTTCGGAGTAGATATCGTCATTAAAGCCTTGTGTTACATTTTCTTCAAATTAGGGCTTCAAGTTAAAAAATACCAAAATGTGTTCCTGTAGTCGTTGTGAGTTAACGTTCACAGCATGGTAAATTTCCCCATTGTCTCCAGAAATTTTTCTAATTGCCTGCTCATCACCATTACCAACTGTACGATAGAACGAATGTGGTAAGTAATTACTTTTACCAAAGTGAATATGAAACGTCAATAACATTCGACTTTTCAACCTTTAATCTTCACCGGAACTCCACTGATGGGGTGACCAGAGACAACATCCTTTATTATAGCCTGGTGAAATGAAATTTTTACTAGTGTTAATGGCATGGACACAAACAAAATTGATACAGTGTCATGTTGTGGAGTTTATCGCAACACTGACCATTTGAAGTAAATAAATGATGCTAAGCAACATAAAAAATATAATAATATGATATATACTCTGTTTCATTCCCATGAGTAAGAAACATAAATTATCTGTTTTCTTCATGAATTTTTGTTGTTGTATGTCCTGTGGCAGTCAATATAGAATTCACCCATATTCATGACTTTGGTTGACATGCCCTGTGCCTTGTACAGTTAGTACAGATGCAATTACTATACCCATAAATTATGTAACAAATAATTATGTAAGGTCATATTGGTTACCTTAGAAAAGTATAAGCTAATAATTACATGGAACGAAAAACTTACTTTTATTTCATAAATTTTTTCTGGGAAAAAAAACTTTGCAGAGTGAGACAGGTCTATTATGTATGGAGTCCGTGCAAATATGATGTCATCAACCTTATCACTTTCATAGACGGCCTGGGCTCTTCCTGTTACCAGTTTGTATCAATAACTTACATTCAATTAATTATATATTATAGAATAATTCTAAACGTCTTGTTTGAATTTAGAATCTCAATACCCAATCTGAGAATGTCCTTGTTTTTTCCGTTTTACATCATTGAAAATTTATATGAATAATACAAAAACCTTTTGGAGAATTTGTATAATGATGGTAAAACGCAAATAAACACAGAAAATTCATGCAACATGTCATGGTAAATAAGGTTTATATTGACGTTTTGAATAAGTTAGATATGAACATGTATTTTACTATAGTGTGCTTGTATTTCTGTAGTATAATTGAAACCATTATTAATCTTTAAATGGTTTGATATTCAAATCTCTAAAATAATATAATCTGCATTGTATGTTCAAAACCACAGCAAAACTTGCCTGTCACCGTAGCTAAAATTATTACTTTTGCATCTGAACCAATAAGATCCTCAATCGATGTAAAATTAGTTGCTTCGAGAATTTTGCTTGTTGGTATACTGAAGTCCTTTTCTCCACCAAATATAATTGCCTATGTTAAGGTATGAATTTAGAAAATAATATTTGAAATTAACAATCAGATATTGGTGTAATGTTAAACCAGAGTAGTTAGTGAATAGTTTGCAGATGTTAGATATCTGAAGTTCATTGATGGCTAGGACAAGTAGAGCAAGTGCAGACATCCCTGATTTAAACCAAGTGTCACCAATTTCCGGAAAAGACAGGGAATGTTGACTAACCTCTCCGTAAGGTGATCTCGGTATTTTATAAAATTCTTTGGTTCCTTCGTATTGCAGTCTGCAGGAAAGATAGTAACGGCCGTCAACAGGTTCACCATAACTGTAATGCGCGCTAATTTTTCCTTTGATTTCTTCCTGCCGGGAAAGAATGAAATGCTGCTCCATTTCAATTTTCACATCAAATGTCGGCAGAACTGTTGTTCACATTCGAATAAAAAAATAATTGAAAAAATACAAAAACTTGCTTCCTACTCCAACATATACTACCATATTTGTCAATAACGAATGATGTTGATGCCATAACTTCATTGTTCTGCAAAAATTGTTTTAGTTACTCTCTTCGAGGAAATGCAAATCTACACGAATCAGCATTGATGCTTACCATCACAGCCTCTGCCCACCATACACCAGTCATTGGATCTTTTGGTATTTTGTAGGTGTGTCTCAACATGTTAATTACTTTTTTTGGCATAGGATAAACTGTATCTTGTACACACATTCTTCCAAGGCTTACAGGTGTCTGCAAGAGTGTTAACAGGAAACCATCATTTTTATATTCCACGAATGCTCACAGCATGTCGCCTCTAGTACCTATGAATAAGTGCACTGGTGCAAAGAGCACAATCTAGGCAGTACTTTCTCTCTGTTGGCAATTTATCAAATGTTGGGCTTGTTTTCCACTTACACAGCAAGATAACCAAATGTATAAGTTAGAAACTTGTAAGTTACAAATTATATCTGTGTAGATGATTACACAAATTGAAACAGGCAATGTAATGTACGAGTTTGTAGCATTGTTGCTTTCTACATCTTATTCTCTTTTTTTTTGATTTTTATCCACATAAATTGTTCTACTCCATCCATTAACATGCTCTAACGTTGGAATGAATGAAAACAAGTTGAAATTGCCACTATTTCAATCCGTTTAATATGGTAGTAGTCATATATTGGGTAAATGTTTGCATACATTATCTTCTTTACCTTAATTTTTATTGTAACATCCGGCAATGCCAAATCTTTACTTGCAATCGTAAGAGATTGTGCTACTCCAGCAACACTAATATGAACATCATCACCTGGCCTTTTATAATAAAATGATTAAAAATATCAAAATTTAGTGTAGGAAAAGAATTTTCTTGCTGCAATACAATATTCAAACCTGTAGGCTGGTCGATCTGTCGTCATGAATACATAGCCATGTGTGATGTTAAGTCGTATCGTAAATTTTGCTTGGAACTGTGGTAACTGACAATTTTCTCCAAAACAGTAATTTATGGTAACTAAAGCCTTTTTATTGGGAGTTTTCTTATTTTTTCTTTTCTCCATCAGTTCGCTTTTGGGCTGAAAAGAGGAAAATGCAAACCTCTACATCAACAACAATTTTCGTAAAACCAAGTCTATAAGAATAAATATATATGAAGGAGCAGTAATAATTGTAACGCTCAGTACTATATCACAAGAATGAATCAAAGTACATATCATGTCATTTACTTTACACATCTTAAAATGTATATAATGTCAATAGAGTTGTTTAGATCCCTTCTCACAATGACTATTTCATGAGGGTTGATATGGTTATTAAGGTAGAAGGTTACTTAAAACTCCCCGCTACCAATATAAGTTCTGATCTAATGAAGATTTGGTTGGCATGTTTATGGGGAATGGGTAATCCCCACTATGCAAAGATATATATTCAATTCATTTACAATAGAACTTCATTTGAATAGTTCAATAATAATTGTGGAACAATTTTAATATGAGTTATGATAAGGCTTATTTGATATATATATACAGTGTACATTCTTTCTTAGTTTGGAGTTCTTCTCCTAACCTTAACTTCTTCCCCTGGGAGCCCAATGCTTCCTAGTTGGGAATAACTTCACCATAGTTAAAACTACTACACGGTTACTGTTATTGACTTATACCTTCGAAAACCAAAAAAGTCCATAACTATTTTGCAAAACCTTTTTGAATACAGGTTTCTCTAAATTTGTTAATAAAGGCCACAGTAGCAAAAAGTAAATAATGTAGTATGACATACCACATAAGTGAGCTTTATTGGATGAATCGTTGGAAGATCAACTTTATTAGTCGAATGTAAATTCTTCATACGAGGCAAACTCTGTTGAAATAAAAATTCAATTGTCATCAAGTCAATGATATACACATGTACATTCTCATTTTATACATGCAGACTTGTTGAGATCTTCACAAAAGGTTGACAGTTGTGGAAGTCAATGTACACATAGTTTTCTGAATCCACTCTAAGAGCTTTTGGCAATACAATCGAGTAACTGCAGCTGCTAAATGAAATAGTTTAACAATACTGTAAAGATTCTAGGTAAGTAAAAATCATTCAATAATATTCAGATAAAATATTTTAACCACATGAAACAACCAATTTATAAGTTGTGTGTGTTTATTATCCAGGAAATCAATCTTGTAATCACCCTAAATTTAAAAAAGAGAGTGCTGAAAATTGTTATAACTACTGACATCACATAAATGTTTCTTTCTTTCCCAAATGAATGACCACACTGATGAATGTATGATGAGTGCATATGTATACCCGACTAATCCTGTACCAAAGTTTGTGGATCCCAATTAAAACGGATATTACTCCTTGTTAATAGATCATGAAATGATATGATTGAAAACTACGGATGCAATTACTAACAAAGAATTATGTATTGCATATGTTGTGCGTAGAACAAAGCATAGTGATCCAAAACTATCTATTATATTAATCAGTAAAAACCGCCATGATCGTGAATAATGTTATCGACCACAAACATATTGATATTATACTAACTGTACTGTTCATCTGTCAGCTTGCAAAATATAACTCTTTACGTGTGGAAGGGAAACGTCGATAAAAAAGATACAACCGACTATATAGTAGTTATTGGTTACAGAACTTCTTTATCAGAGCACCTCTTAATTAGCAATCCAAACAATAATGTTTGTATATGACGCAAACGTTAAATATCATTCACAAGAGACTAGCTAGCACTCACCTAGCTGTAAGTTTCGCGCGCGTTAAAAAGAACAGTATACAGATGTAGATATGGAAGGATATCATAGCGACACCTGTGATCTGTAGAGCAGCAAGAGAATATAAAGTCATCAATATTCATATCAAAATGTTCATCCCAGACATAACTTCACTTACACTTCAGACGAGCACAGTATTATCAGCTTCGTTATCGTCAGGTTGTTCTGTACTAAGCAGTAGCAGCACAAAAATGAATGATGAAACTTTTGAGACCACAAATATTAATAGGGCCTTGCTGTTAATGATTGCCAAAGTCATATAGAATGTTTGATTGAGTTATATGAAACTTTCAACATCTTCTCTGAATATTGACAACATTGTATGAAGGGGGCATAATGTTGACACATGTTTCATGTTTGTGTATGTCATTCGAGTTGTTCTAAAATCAAAATACCAGGTTGTTGCTTTCTAGCGAGGCATAACATGGAAAGAGGGTAAGAACAGTACATAACTGTATGATGGCATACCTAAACGAATTTTTCACTTCCATATGCTATTTTGAAATGCATTGCTGTGATGTGAAGCACACTAAGCTGATTGATAACTTGTTTCAATCAACACATGTGTAAATAGAAACTGGAACATGCACCAGCAAAGCTCAGATTGAATTAATCTGTTTGAAAAACAAGTATTTATTTTAATTGAACATAGCCTAGGTAACATCAAAATTTCCTTCCGCTTCCATGTAGAAACTTCAAATGCTGTTAGACAAGTTTCCATACATGTTTATTATTTGTAAACGATACATCATTTGCTCCGAAAAGCACTGAACTAGGTCAAGCTAAGGGAATTAAATTTTGAATTCAACAAAATCTATGAATAATCAAGCTGAACAGCAGGTCAGCACATTGAATCTGCAGAGATGAAGCCACTAACTAACTGCAATACACTACAAGGCTTGTAATTAACAGAAGAATATAGTACAGCAACCAATAAATGTATTTTACATAATGACATAGACATAAACGTAGACATAATCTGGTCCCTACAAAATTGTCCAACTAAAAAGAACAGGACAAGCTCAATGTTTTCCTTTGAAATAAAGAACATTATATTGAACAATAGGACATAAAGTAGGAGAACCCCTTCTTACCATATAAATGGGAATAGAGGATCGAAATGCTAAGTGACGCAGGGAATTACTGATTACTTCCATGCGATTGGAACTCAGAGAAGAATACAGGTTTTATGACATTTAATCTACACAATTTCTTTGCCATAGAAGTGTGTGATATGCATTTGCTAAAATTACCTAATTTAAAAGTGCCAAAATTAGTCAAAATTTTTCTTACAACAAATTCCCTCCTAATTTTTGTAGTCGGTATTATAAACAAATAATGCCATGGAAAAGGAGACAGAAGAATGTGCGCACTGAATGCAATAAGTATCCTTATAACATTATTTGTTATAACAAACCTTTCGGGTGTAAATCAATTTTCTTTGTGTGCTGATGTTCACCCATAGACCTCCAGTTACATAGATTGACAACCCTCACTACTTTTCAGCACTACACGGCTACATATCTTGGACTTGGAAGTACTGTATGTGTATAAAACAAACCCTGATAGATGTCAATCATTGTGCAGTACTACAGAAATAGGATTGTGTAGGAAATAGGATAGTGTGTGACGTTTTCTATTTTGACTTTGTCCTATATTGACTTGATATCAAAATAGAGTTAACTTACACCAAGAAGATTTTGACGAAGGTAACAAAGTGTCCAGGCGCATGAAACGCTGGCATCGAAAGCCAAAGAGTGCTGTTTGAGCCATTTCACTATCCGTTCATAAGCATTAATTTGTAAAAAAACTTTGCATTGCTAATCGACTATGTTTGAGTTACCGCAAAACGTCTTATATTTCAATTTCCAAAAGTTGGCAGTTGGCATTAGTGTAAAGAGCAGGGCAAAATAATGTGTTTACTCAATATTCAGTGGCCTGTTGTTGTATTTGGTCAGTGACCGAGATAATATTTGATCGTCATAAGTGGAACTAACTAGGTATGAAACCAGAAAGACGCCGAGTCATTGCACTACAACGTGTTAAACAGAGCCTATCTATTTTACACACACATAAAGACAAATGAAAATGGTCGGAAATTATTTTACATTTCAAGGAACCCTTGGCGAATCCAATTGTGTTTAATTGATGAAAAAAATTAAATAATAATAATAATTAGTAAAGGTAAGGTCAGCAGTAATAGTATTTAAAAAGTATCGGATTAGGAAGGGAAGGGTTTCGACAGATATATTTTAGTAGCGCGTGTGATTGTAAAGGGAGCCTACCTTTAAAGCCAATATATGAATAACAAAGTCCGTCACAAAAGATTTTTCCATATAGTGGGAAGGTAACTACTTTTAAATTGCGTTTGAAGAAAACAGTTTGTTGACTAAAGAAAGAATGACGGAAAAAGTTGAAGTTTCTGTGGAATACTGGTAGGATTTTCATAAACGGAAGGTATTTTCTCTATTTGAAGGATTGTCACTGACCCTAATTTTGTTATAGTGGTAGCTGAGGCTACTATGAACAATTCGTTGAACTTAAGGATCATATCGAGGAACAATGCAAGACTGTGGAAGTCAAGGGGTCCCAAGGAAAACAAGGTTCATTAGAAGATACTTATGGTTTCTCTATTTATCTAGGTTTACAGCACAAATCTGGGCAGTGATAATATGGTATTATTGAACTGTAAGCAGTACACTTGCTCTAACATTCTAGGTGCTACATGGAATAAACAATATAAAAATCAAATCATATCCAAACAAGTTATCTTATTGAGTAAATAAATTTATTTACCTTATTCCAGGTTCATTCGAAGTGTTCATTGGCGGGTCATTGGTATTCTCCAAACTCGCCTCATATGGTTTTCCGCATGCAAAAGATGTAAGTGCATTTTTATTGGTTCAGCCCCTACTGAATAAGTTCAAAGTGAAATTCAATCCTAATTATATTTCAGATTGTACAAGCAGTGCATAAATTTCAAAATGGTGAAAAGGTGGATACAATAACTAAGAGTCAAAGTCCATGCATAATATTGTAGAATCAATGCCTATCCATTTTTGTCTTTTCCTCACTCTTGCCATAGCTTATCTTGATTTCTTTTCAATCCTTGTTCTTCAAACTCGACCAAGCAGAATTAATGACGTCATTACCATAAATCTTTCAGTGGTAACGGCTGACAATATCTGCATTTAGTTTATTTGAAAAACATAGATTCCAGTAGAAGTTGTCTATTTATTACTACTACGATATACATATTCACACTTTACATTCCAAGTTGTATACATGGAAATTGATGTTTGTTAAAACCTGTTCTATTGGTAATTGCTGGTCTAATATACTACATATTGATTGTACTTTCATATTTTATTTACTATGTACACAAACTTCATCACTAGGAAAGTAGAAAACGTTCTTCAATTGTTTTTGAAACTGTTTGTTAGTAAAAATCTCAACTTATTCGTCAATAAAATGATATCGAATCATATAAAATTGGATAGAAGTTTTCATATTTATCTCTTGAACTTGAAAGGATAAGAAGAATACACTATCACTAGCGTGATGACGATTGCCGTACCTTATTATATTCAGTTGTTAGTATGTTATGCAAGTTACACAGTGATTAGGGAGGGATAACAATCTAGGGAAAAACCCTAATCAATTAGGCAAGCTAAAAAGATAGAAGAGATAGTATATAGAATGGTATCACAAGCACACATCAATGTAGTGCACGAAATTGTTCACTGCATCTAGTACTAGTTTATCTGAGTGATACATGGCAGTATTTCACATCACACAGTGCATGTCCCTCATCTAAATCGGAATCCTGCAGACATTTCGCAGCATAGCAACAGAGACCTTGTGAGCCCTAGGGCTTTTCTCAATTCTCCTACATCTCACGGCTTATGTCCAGCCAGTCTCGCCAAGTACTGCTGTTCGTGTAGCATGGCACGAGCTCTTTGCTGTTCGTGCACAGCTTGCAGCTGTTGAGAGGCCGACATTGAATGTGACTGGTCGTGGGATGCCATGACGGCTGAATGAAGACCCATGGCATGCGATGGATTCATGAGCGCAGCTTGTGCCACTGCAGCAGCGGTTTGTTGGTTTCGCAATGCTGGATTCATCAGCATTGGGTTGGCGGCTAAAAATTTATAAAGGAACACATCTGTTTATGACAACCAAATCGATATTACTTTAAAGGGGCTTCGAGTGTCAAGAGTAGCGGTACTTGTTTGAATAGCTGATGTTGAGTCCATCTTCAGTACAAACAAAGTGTTCTATATAATGTTAGCTTGTTCAAGTGCCAGAACACTTTCCGATTTCACTTATGGTTCAGTTTGTTCAACAAATATGTTTTCAGGCTGTTACTACCGCAAACAGTGCACATTTTAAAACTAGGTGCAACTATAGAAAAGAAGTTCTATGATTGGTGATTCAAATTATGACATGCAATCTAATCTTCCTTTAGAGGTTCCAAAGTCACGAGATATTCTTTTGATCGAAATACGTGTATTAACAGTTGTTGATATGATAGTTAAATTGATTCAAATAGTGTAGGACCTACTAGCATAACTTTTAAGCTTGTACATCTACACACCTTTTGTATCAGTCAACCTTCGTGCATCAATAAAAATTTACTCTGGTATACTTATTACTAAGTAGTTGCATTTACATACCTGATACCGCAAATGGACCTATACCGGCTGCATCTGCTGCCGCTTGCATTGCGGCGTAAGGATGCATAAGCGAGTCTTGAGGATGCATGAGCGGCAGTCCGCCCAAAGGTAAGGGGCCTCCTGGCTGTGGGGGTCCTCCCGGCTGACCCGGCTGGTGTAAGTGCAAATGAGAATGAACGTGAGAATGCTGGTGGTGATGTAGCAACTCCAACTGATATTGCTGCTCTGCCGCTAACCGTTCTGCTTGTAACCTGCGTTAAATAAAGTAAATTTTAGTCTATGCGTTGGCAGATAAAATATAAGAAAGCTACCTTTCAGCTGACAATCTCTCTACTGCATTTTGATAAGCTTCAGGATGAGTGAATGGATTGACGCCACCTGGATGTAGAGCAGCCAAAGCCGGATGGCCGGGTGGCAAACTGCTCAAAAGTTGCGCTGCTTACAAATAAAGAATCACATAAGGATAGGTTGATACTAGATTTAGCAGTAGGTCATAATGACAGTGCTATCGTAACTATGCAATTCACACAAGTAGACCAAAAAACCTTGATATTGTCTCAGTTGCAACTGTTGCTCCATTCCCATTAACTGGGGGCCAGCTAGAGAAACTGGTATGCCTAAAGACAGTGCTTGCGACAGACCCATCATTGGGGGTGGCAGATGTTGGATATTTGGGTTATGTGGGTCCAACATCTCCGGTGGTTTAATGTCGAGTCCGATCTTCGATAACCTTTCTCTGGATTCCCGTTCTCGCAGTCTCTCTCTATATTCTCTTTCATCCTGGATAAATTCAACCGGGATAAATACAAAACAATTAGAATCGAATAGAATAGATTGGGGTTTGGAATACAATCAAGTTTCTCTACGATTTAAGATATTTTAAATACATTATGTACCATGTAGAGAGGAGAATAGAGGAATGAGGGCATTGAGTGAATAGCTTCTGCAGACCTATGCATATCATTCGATGCATATTGCTGCAGTTGACGAAGTGCTGGTGTGTCTGGTCCAATGTCATATGGTGACATTAAAGCGGCAGGGTTGATTCTGAATAATTATAAAAACAATTACATTAGAAGTTTTTAAATATTCAAGCTATTATAGTAGATATCGTGCTATGTTTTTGAATGTTACTTGCATTGCGATATATATCTAGACTACTTTATGTGTCCGTTTAAAACAACTGGAATAAGACAGTTATATTTAATTTGAAACACTTCATTCAACGAATCTGCTGATATTGAATATTTCATTTTGAGTTTCAAATAAGACTGTAAAATGTGATTTTTCTTCATTTTGCATTTCTGACATTTTTATCAGTCTAGACAGATTGTTACATGAAGTACCCTGGATGCTATTGCATAATATACATACATACTGCACTATTATCATATAACAGGAATATTTTGAGATACTTCCAATATTTAACAGTAAAGACTAAAAATGTACCTATGGTGTTGCTCATAAAGGCTTGTGGGAGTCCTGTTTGGCGTCATCCTTGGCATGTTACTGTGTCCCGGAGTTGACCTTAAACCCTGAGATTGGTAGGAAGAGGAAGACGTTGGCCCTGAGGCCTCCCTCCTCACTTTTTCAGCGGGTTCTTGCTGCTAAAACCATGAATATTTTTTAAAGAAACTACAAATAGGCAGTCAGAATTTTACTCCGTTCTGAGACTGGCCAAGCCCTATGCCTTACAGATACAGAAAATAATATACTGGTCTACCTAAACACTACCAACAATAGCAAACAGTCATCTATCTAAATGGGTATTTAAAAAGCCCACGTAACAATGTTCACATAAGGCCTAAAAACAATCAAATGTTATAAAGAACGAACCTTTTCTTCTCTCCGTCTCTCTTGATCTGCGTGTGGGTTACCATGTGTCGGAGTTTTTTGATGTTTACTTGACTGAGGCCCACTCTGTTCCTGGGATTTCGACGATTTGTATTGTTGCACACCTTTTCGCTGCTTCATTGTTGATTCCTCGCTAGGAGCAAAAATGTAGTCGGTTCTCAAACAGGAATTCTGACCTCTGTCCAAAGTCTTGATAAATCTGGAACAAGAAGAATGCACATAAGTAATTTAAAATGAAATGAAATTTTAAAATGAAACCTAAAAACTTTTTAATCTCCACAACAAGTCGCACACTGCATTGTGCTGTTTATTAGTATACTTGAAAGAAATATCATCTATGATTAAAAAAAAATACCATGAGGGTACAGTACTTCCTGAATATTGCTGTTACCAGGGGTAGAAATAGGCAGGGGATGTGGTTACCCTACTTTCCCGTTCCCAATTTATGTCGAATAGCTACAACCCTCCCTATCTTTCTCATTCTCAGCCTTAAGTATCTTAGCATATCCCTAGTTCTTTATACAACACAACTTAGATTAGAACATAAGTGCATAAGTCATAAATATAAATTAACTATTTATAATACTCTCAAGTATACCTTGCACTTGAATTCGAAGTGGGTGGACACATAACTATGTTGCAAGGAGTCGGTGGTGGAGACACGACCGGCCCTCTTGAGCTTCCGATTACCTCGACGTCAGAGTCACTCGGATCATGCGTCCCTGAAGGCTAAATAATACACAGAGAACATAAATCAGTTCAATAGCCTTCCTAAAATAATTCCTGCCACTGTTTATTTAACTTATCACTTACGTAACTGCTGACTCCCGGCGTAGTCGAAAGTGGATGCCGCCCGGGAGAACCAGCATGTTGAATTCTACTGCTGTGCGAGTAGTGCCCGGGATATACAGAGCCAGAAGGAACGTTTACAGATGGACCACGAGGACTACGGAAAGAAAAAACATACACGTAAAAATATTATTAGATTTAATGTGCTAACAATCAGATTTAAATATAGATTTGACCATGTTACATAAAAGAAAATGTCGACGAGACCAATATATTTTCACCGCAAAAAGCTCTATTGAAATGAGCCATTACATTCTCAGGTGAGAATTATTACTCATCAAGCATTACTTGAATATTAAAAATCTCTTAAACCTTAAACAACCTGTATAAACAACACTCTGTGTTAGGAATGGGCAAAGCATCGATCGTGAAACTTATAATATGGCTATACAGGTTTATTTAGCTCGCAAGTCCAGTTTCCTTCAATTAAAAAATACTCGATCGCCAACATATTTTGGCCTTTAAGATCGATCATGGACCTGAAAAGTTTGGCTTATTCAAAAATGTGCTTTGATAAATTTTTCAATAGTATTTATACAAGTATAACTGGAGAACATAATATGTATATGGCATAAGTCCACTAAAATATTAGCAACAATATAATTTATCAAGGACATTTGCTAACCCATGAGGAATAGGACTTCTGTGGTGAATTCGTTGTTGATCGTAATGGCTAGGTCCAGCACGTGGTTGTTCACTGCTTTTGAACGACGGATTATGAGGTTCGGACTTGGGAACCAGTGGAAGAGGAGAACCCCTCATTGATAGCTGGTGGGAATGTGCATGATGCCTTTGTGGATGCTGCTCTGGAACAACAGCATGAGGTGGAGGAGCTTTCACGTAGGCATGTGGAGGATTAGCTGAACGAATTGAACACGCAAATTTATAATAAAATCATCAAATTTTCAGTTGAAAACACGGATTGAACCAATCCAATATTTTGATGGAATATCCAAATGAATATATTTTACTATCTGTTGATATCCAATCATCTTTTATGGCCAAAAGAGCCTATTACTTTTACTGAATAGATGAAAACGAAACGAATCGTATCGAATGTATCAATTTTGAGCCATACTTAAAAAGAATATGATTATATAGCAAATTATGAGGAAACCCTAATTAAATAGATTAATAATATCTACCTTCTTCCTTGATTGTTGCACGAGAAGTATTAGCCTTCGATATGATTTGGTCTGTAACGCAGGGATCGAACGGAAAGCGTGAGCCTTTCCGATGATTTCCTGGAACTTGAAGGTACTGGCCTGTTTCAGTTTTTATGGTAGGTGGTCGATTGTGGTTCTCAGGCATCTTAGGAATACTTGGTCGTGAAGAGTTATCACTGATTTGAGGAGTTGGATTATAATGAGTTGGATTAGAAGCATGTGCCGTGCCAACCTTGGGACTTCTGGCTCCTTGCCGTAACGGCTCAGCCGTAGGACTGGTTCGAACAGTATTGGCGTCAATGGTAGTCGTGCTCACAGTGGACGAGTTACCCGAAGCCTAACAAAATTTCAATTTTATAAATTTGAATATATAATAAGGCAGTGGGTTTCAAATTTTCCTACGCCACGGCACATCTGCTTTTATCATCAAGTTGTAACTAATAAAAATGCTAGCCTTGCGACCCAGCGTTATTCAAGAAGATAAAAATATTACTCACCATGGTAGAATGCTGTGTTGAAGTGGTCGTTCTTGGCGGGTGAATGGGTGCTGTTCCTGAACCAAAATATGCAACTGTTGAATGGATCCCGTTAATGGGTGCAATGGCAGCATCTAAGCCGAGTTGTGACTTCAATTCGGCAACTGGATTCTGCAACATTTGCTTAGAGAAAGCAGGGGGATAAACTGAGTGTGTGGAAGGTAAGTAGGATATGGGAGTCGTTGAAGTCAATGGAGTCACGGTAGTCACAGAAGAACTAACATATTCAGTCTTGATGGAAGAATAGTTGGGTTCAGTTTTCCTGACAAAGGACGAAGAATAAGGGCTGTGTCTCGTGACCCTTGTCAGGGCATTGCCTTCTTTGATGTCTTGTTCACGTCTGCATAAAAAAGTGTGTGAAAAATCAATTTAGTCTTCATTTTTCCGGACAATTATAACAGATAATACAACATACAATTATTTAGATGCTGAATAGTATTGTGCACTCTAAGATAAAAATCACTAAAAAATAATGATATTATTGCGATGAAAACAATTATTGTGATATAAAACTACTGAGGTTTTGATATAATGGAAAATGGGAGGCATGAACAATGTCCCTGCGTCAATATGTCAATGTCCAAGTGAATGATAGGAACAGATCGCAGTTACAGCAATCATAATTTTATAGATACCAAAATTAGGAAGAAGAGATTGACTTCTGTAGATAAAGTCTAAGTTTTGACAAATTGACAGGTCACATACTTCAGTGCTACATAAAATTCATTTTATTACAATAGGTTGACGGCAAGAGACAGCCTTGATGGAAATTTCGGAATTTTTTACAAAAGACAAAATATGTAGCAATGAAATTACTTTTCTTCTGAAGTTGTCAGTTCTGAGTCGGCAACTTTATTGTCCTTGCTGACCTGATGAAAAGGGTAAGGTGTTACTGTCGAGGAATCCATTAGGGAATGTAAAAATCATTTGTTTTTGGTATGCCCTCATAGGGGTTAAAAAGTGTAGATGGCACACTGATTGCATTAATAATGCAACAGGTTTGGCATTTATGTACTGAAAGTTTAGGCAGAGAATCAATATTAAACTTTGTGGTGTACATTTTTGTCAAGTTCGGTTAATGTGAACAACCGCGACAAGAGAACGGGCAAATAAAATAAAGTTTACAAACTTTGCTGATAACAGACATTGACCTATCATATAGTGGAACTAGTTAACACTCAATATTAATGAAATTGATATAAATGTTCTCTATTCGGTTTTACAGAGAGTCAATATTTAATATCCGAGTGGAATCAAGATATTCTTGCTCATGGGTTTCATGGACACCTTGTACATTGCTGGAAAAGACGTAGCTGAATTCTAAAATGTTCAAAAGTCAGATTTTGACTGAAAACCTTTCACACAAAATAAAACTGGGGAAATTTAAGCCACTTCAAGTATTCATAGTCGCAAATACCTCCTGGAGTGCCAGAGATACTGTTTAATTATTCATAACTTTGAAGTAACACCAGTTAATTACGATACGGCGGTCACATAGGTGATTTGAACCAACCATAAGCATGGCAAGATTGTTTATACAAGAATCAATACAACATACTTCTTGCTCTGTTTTAGCTCTTTTCAGAGTTTTTGCGGTTGCCTCCTGTTTTATTGCTACTTCATCTGAATCAGACCACTGTCTTTTGTTTGGTTTCTAAAAATAAATTTAATGGCTCAAGCAATGGTTTTTTGATCTCTTAAATGAAGTTCACAGAATATCTTAATTACAAAAGTATAATACTTGTATATTATGAATCAAGAAACAATAGTCACTGCTATTACAGTGTTCCATACAGCAATCCTCAAAATATAGGGGTGAGGCAAACAAGCATCAAGCCAAGATATATATATTATCGAAAAAAACAATTACCTTCTGCTCACTGGGGTGATGTTCAACCTTGGGGAGTTCCCTCATATTTTTACAATTCATTTTCTCTTCCTTGATCGGCTTGAACAAGAATGGCGGAAGCTGACTGTTAGTTACTGGAGGGATGTCTGCATCAGCCTTTGATAGAGATATGAACATGTAGACAGTTAGAATATTATCTTATATATATTTGAAGTTATGAACCAAATTTGGTGTGGTGGCCAAACTTTTCGAGTCCATGATTGACCTTACAGGCAAAAACATGCCAGCAATCGGCTATTTTTTAAAGCTCCATGGGGCCTATATGAATTTGTTCATATATTTCATCATATTTTCCCTCGAATTTCAAGTCTGATCAACCGCCTATGATCGATCGACGCTTCGACCATTTCTAGCTCAGCGTATCCTGGTGTCCTACTAATTTAATTGTAATAATTGTACCCGAGTTTCACTGAATTTCTATGATAAACACACAATCAAATGATTTGTCGCCGATCAAGAATTTGTGAATAAACCTAGTACTGTACCTCATTGGCAGAGTCCTCAATATCCTCGATTGGTACGATCGGTCTGTTTTCTCCATATTTTTTGTAAAATATTCTGCAGTCTGTACACAAGATCACACCTTCCTTCCCTCCTTCTAACCAATCCTTGGAAGCTATTAAATAATTATAAAGTAGTTAGTATTACAACAAAAGATAATTTTTCCTAGCGCACCACCTATATTTTATTCAATATCTAATTTTTTGCCAATACATAAGGTGCACTTTCTTAATAGCCAGCACGATTGCTTTTAGTATGTCATTCACTCGGTCAAATATCAAAAGGAAAATGCTTTCGAACATGTTTGTTTACATTTTGATCGTTGGTTGAGAAAGTACTTTGAGAAAAAACAAACTAGTACAATTCCGATACCAAATAGGAATCGAATTCTGCACTGTGTTATTGTTATGCAACTGAGGATAGAATTAGCTAAAAAGAAAGTAAATCATGGTTGATGTTGTTGAGCACAGTGTTCCATAAGTTCAACATGTATAAGAGTTGAGAAAGAAAGTATTGCTTGTAGTCTGTGCTTACACAGATGTACATACATTAGGACGAAACAATCATTTCTTACAAGGATGTTAGTCAAACTTGATTATCTATTTGAGAAGCATACCCGTGGTAAGGCAATGTTTACACTTAAAATTGCCGACTTCTTTCTCGCTTTCTTCACTCTCTTCAGTCTCCTCTTCCGTCGAAGTTTGATCGCCTGTTCAAGATTAAGTAAATTATGTAACTTATGCTTTGACTAAAAACTTCCAATGAAACTCACCTGATCCCGTTGCATTATTGGTTTTGTGCTTGTTGTTCTTCTTGGTTGTCGCCATTCTCCTATGTTTCCTGTGATGCGGTCGAATCATGAGCCCATCCTGTGTCTTCTTCCAAAGGTAGTAAAACTCAACAAGCTCTCCCTGCAATTGATATTGAACATTAAATAAAGAAATCTCTCTGTTACACAGTTCTCCCTATTCTTCAAACGAATCTGAAATTATAAGGGAATTACTGTTTACAAGGTAATAAACATTTGAAGGATTCTGTTAGGGTAAATTTACGATGGCACTAGGCTGACACATATGTTAGTTCAAACGTTATTTATGAGTTTACCTAGCCTGGATATGAGAGAGACTGTCAATTTACAACTGAGAAAATAAATTGGGACAATGGAAGATATAAACAACCTACTAAAAACTATACATGAATTGATAGCAGTTTGTAGCTACTTTTTCTAGAATATAGCTAGTAAAACTAATAAAAAATTTCAGTATAGCAGATGATCAGGTGTTAGCAACCTAAGGCCCATGGTTTCCATCTGTACAGTCATCGAAATAAGTAAACTTGAATTCTTTGTTGTTTTTAAAAAGAAATATTGGTTAATATAAGCTAAAATTTACACTGATAAGAATTATTGACTGCATAACTATTGATCACAATACATCTTTTCCTTTGTTACTTCAATCACTTTGAAACTAGGTATTCGATAATGGTATTTGAATTTTGTTTCCCGAAAAGTCAACAGCAAGTTACAAAGATTTTAAACCTACTGCAGGAACTGGCGATGTCACTTTATTTATTTCTACACACACAGCTTATGAGATGTTATACAGAGATTAGAAACGACCTTATAGAACAGGTTAGTATAAACCTTCCTTACCACAGCAATAACAAATAATGAGACAGGATTATGATCGATGGATTGCCTGTCATGTCTCCTATTTATAGCAAAAGATGCTTCTGTTCACAAAATAGGTCAGACAATTTTTAACAAGAAAGCTGTTAATGATTCAAAATTAATGTATCCGCATTATTTGCAACAGTGGAAGTTCTGTTGGAAAGTTAGTACTGGAATAAATCTGATTGCTTTTGACAGAAACTGTTGTCAAAACCGAAAGAGGATATAAAGAAAAATATCACTATCCATAAACCATCATCCATTTTTAATTAGAAATATTGGTATTGGATTAAACAGACAGCTTTTAAAGCCATAACACATAAAAATTACGGGGAAAACGCTTAAACTAGTGCGCTATTTAATTGTCAACTCTGACACTGCTAATCACCTTTAATAGTCTGACATTTCTAGATAAATCATCTTGTCTTTTGTCACAGAACCAAAGGTGAGGGTCATGAGATAGTAATAGTAAATTTGTTTGACCTCAGAGTTAAATAAAATTATTCCAATAATGATATCAATGGAGTGATTGAGTGAATAGAGTTTTGAAAGAAGGTACACTCAACTTAGGTAGGTAGTACCTTGTAAAAGGACCCTTGAAGAGGTCTGGAAATATATTCCAGTTTGAGAGATAATGAATATTAATGTCACACATCTCTATCACTCAGAACATAGAAGTACTTAAATAGTACAGAGGATTATATAAGTTCGAATGCGTGTCTCCTTTATTATATCAAGGATAAACTGCACTGAAAAGTCACCAACAAACGCTTAAGCTATTGATAATCGAGTCATTTACAATACTTAATATCAATAAAGAAATATAGTTATTTTCTGGCCGAAAGGTTTTGCGTTTAGGCATACAATGACTCATTTCTGATAAACACCACATTAACCGCCAAAAAAATCTGTGTGCATTACATTTGCTGATGAAATAATCATAGAACCGGTCATTCATAACATATATATATGGGCCCTTCACATCCGGGTATTCGTTGTTTGTGTGACAAAGTCGACGGAGAATAATACGGTTATTATTATGTCGATTTGCAATAATCGCTTTTAATTATTCAATATCCCTACAACATATTCTTCGCCAATCGACAGGTCAATTGCCTAAATCAACCCAACATCAGGTCCGACTCAGAGCTATTTAGGGATAAGAATTATTGTGAAATCGGACACTTACGGTCTCTTTCATCTGGAGAAGCTCTTTACGAATCTTGAAGAAATCTTTGCCGTGGAGCCTTAGTCCTCTCTGGAAGCGTTTCTGCAACAAAATGAAATAAATTATTAATCTTATCTGGTGCGTAATAAACTTTAGAACCCTTTTTACATCGTTCTATGTGTTATGTCAGGCCTTATATTCCTTTTGTAGATTGGTAAAAGCAATTTACTCGACTAGTATTAGATAAAATCACAGGAATCCAGGTAAAACAACAGCTGCATTTGGGGGTATTGTCCTTTCGTGTACAAATTACAAGACGTCTAGCTATTAACTGGTGTTTAGGCAACAAAGGATGAATGTTTTTATTGTCCAAGAACCATATGAACAAGGGTTGTAAAAGAAAATGTGGAGAGTCGATCAAGTCACAAAGCTTGATACATTTCTAATCATTAGAATAACAGAGGGAGAGTGAGAGAACACTGCCCGCATACAAAGGAAAGTCAACAAAGAATATACCTGACCCATAACATGGATTTAAAATCAGACAAACTATTTTCAGTGTTCCCCTATTAAAATCTGTTAATCTTCACCAAGGCCTTCATGCCATGATGGTGAGTGGCATTACTGAAAATTCCCGTTTGTAACTTGAATAAATAGGCCAAGCTCGAAAAGCCAGAAAACTAAATATATACCAATACTTAAAGCTTTAAGTGTGGAAAAGCAATAACAGTAAATGTGACATATAATTACAACCATATAACTTTCACAATACCTACTATCTTCACATACCACACAATAGGATTTCCTTTACAGCATCAAAGGAATGATTAGTAATAGTGAAGTGAACATTAGTACATCCTAGTCAATCTGTTTATCATAGGTTGCATGTAGAACCCCACTACCTTCACCAATAATGACTACGGTTGCTTGTATGGCTTGTCAGTAGCTAAACAAACAATATCAACCATCAACTAACTTGAACGAAGGATTGGTATGTTTGTGGACGAGCAAGACCTTGGGAGACTAAATCTATATATAGTTAGTTCAACGGCTTGTCAAAGAGGCCATTAATACCACTTTAGGAGTAATTGATTGCTGGTTTGGCTAACGATTTCGATACTTTACATGCCACGTTTTCTCAAGAACGACAACCTACATAAGTCAATAAATACCAATTCATTATATAGAGTGCAAAATACATTATAAATAGCAATTGAGGACGACTGTATTTTCATGACTCATGCATAGTTTTTAAAATTGCTGTACAATTATTAAACTCGCTTTCATTATTATAACTTTTAAATAAGGGATTCTTCGATTGATAATCTTCAAACTAAAAATTACCATGAACTATTGTACCGAATGTCAACGAACAAGTTCTGTGGTTCTGTTGTTATGTACAACATATACGAAACCACTCTATTCAAAATTAAGTTGAGCAATTTGCTACGATTAAAATATCAATAGTAAGAACCCTCCAATTCTAAACGGGAAGGTAAAAGTTCGAGAGAATTGATCGGCAAATGAATCGCACTACACCGGATATGGCGACACAATTTGCCGCGTAGATGAGTATTACATTCCGGGTACATTTTTGAAAAAGGCAGACGTGGAAAGCACTTTAGTTTACCGATAAATTTTTCACGTCAAACCGATCAATTCAGCTGACATAGCGATCTTGAAACAACGATACCGTATTAGTTTTGCACGCGCGCCACACCCAAGGAACGCTACTTATCGTTCATTACGCAAATTTGTTAAATTAAACAAACAACAAGTGTGTGAGGAAAATTGGGCAACATAAACAACTAATTGCGAAAAATAATGAACGGAGATAGTCAATTACACAGTAAGAAACCCGTACAAATGCCATTAACCATGTAAGCTAGTCACAACCCCCAAAGAAACGATACCTAACGAACGATATCACCAAACTACGTCCTACAGACTAAAATTTTGTTATTCGAACCATACAAAACTTTTCAGATGTGATAAACCACATATAAAAAGTACCCGGTTTGGTAGGGTTAACATTTTTCATTAAGAGCAAAATAATCGATTCGACGAACCGCAAACATCTACTTTCCCGTAGTTTGTTTATAACCCGTCGGTGACCTCCATAGTGCAGTCACACCAAGGAAGACAAAAGGCAGGTTAATAACTTCATTCCTGAATGATATAAAATCTGACAATGTTTCTCAACAACATAGGAATGGTTTTGCACAGGGGGAGACTATGACCCCGTAAAAAATACGTCAACACTCGGCAACGTCTGAAAATCATCAACGAAACAGTTGAAAGACATTTTTTACGGAGAAATTAAAGTACTGTATAAAATTGTTAATAAAAACAAAATCTTCGGATTCATTGTAAACGTACTGTACTGGAATTGTATAACATTTCAGATTATTTTAGCCATGGTGAGATCAGATTTAATCGGAAACATTCGAGGAACGCCGTCTTTACGATTTGTTTACGATATAGGATTTGGTGTGTTTGATAACAGAGCGCGAGAGATGATCCTTCAAAATTACTCTGACAGACGGTTCCTCAAATTGTTCCTCGTTACCGCGTATATATACTCATATCGTGTTGGCCTATCTAACGGCTGGTGATATCTTACTACAAATAGGTCATTATCGTAGCGGAGATAAGGGAGTTAATTCGAGCACCATAATAACTGTCAAAAATATATTTACTACTACTGGCGAATCGATAAAAACTATTTAGTATTGTTTTTACTGTACAAAAATATGGCAATAATTACAGCCGGAAATCCAATATACCCACTTTACAATCTAACAAATTCGCTGCCAGATCGCTGAACAGACAAAACGAGGTATGATGTAATGAAGAAGCTAGCAAGTTGTGGCTTCAGTAGTAGCTACGTTGAAGGCTACATTAATCACAAGCAAATGTAAATTAGTCGTGATATTCGCCAGCAATGCATATCTAGCTAAAGTAGTCGTTTTCATTAAAATTTACTAAGAAGTTATCGGCATCCATATTTGAACACAGACATTTTGGCCTAATTAATTTAAATCTAGAAAATCGGAATTTCCATCACGTTTACCCGATAAACACAAACGGAGATCAAAAAGTCGTCATTAATTTACAGATATCGTAAATAAGTAATCGCTTTTATCCTGAGTGGTTGAGAAAGTTCACAGTTCAAGTTCTGGGTGAAAAATAATAGAATGGATAGAATGCGATTCGGCATGTAATACAATACATGAACCACTCGACAAGGTTAAAGGCCTACAGACGAGCAGTTTCTGGCTCATTCGCTAGCAATTTACAACTAATGTGGTAAAGAATGTTGATATACAGACACAGCAGGCGTAAATATTTGCAAAGGGAATAGCTCACGGCCGTCGCCAACGCGAGTATGATCGGAGCGGGGAATACGATGACACTAAAATCAAATACTGTACGAAAGAACAGAAAGTATATCTGTTAGCACAGTTCACATCTGGCAATAATATTGGACATAGGACAACCGAGTACAGCATTGTACAGTTCAATTCATTTGTCAGAAATACAGTGCTTACTACATGCTGGCATTCGCTAATCCCTGCGCAGCATTCACGCTTTGCGAATGATGATTGATCGACCTATCGGTGAAATTTCGAAATTATTTTCTTGGACTTCCGTACACCACTGCATCACAGTGTTTGTTTCGTTCATGGATCGCTTTAATAGAGTTTGGTAAATTTTTAATTTTGGCAATAAAGGCGCCTCTCTCACTGCTTGCATGTTATAAACTAATCGGAGGAGCAGCAGGTAATCGATTAAAGCAAATGATGTTCGCCTCAATTTCCTGGCACAAAAACGATCGATCAAATCTAATAAACATTGTAGGTGACCGCAAAAGCGTAAACAGAGAAATCGGTACTTAGTTGAAGATCTCGAATACCCGATTCTATCTTATGTGGCCTAAAAAGCGAAGATGGCATGAAAATGGAGATGAAGCATGTTTCATACAACAGAATTGTGTTTCGTCTATACGGAAATTATAAAGGGAATTTGAATACTGTGCTGTATTATCTAATACACAGGAAGATACCAATTATAATTATTTATAATAATTATTTATTTGGTAATGCATAAAGTAAGACACGAACCTAATACTATTTATGGTATACATCGGCCTTTCCCGTGCTTAAGCAGGCGCTAGGGCAGAATATTCGTTAGGATTCAAGCTCCTGAATTTAGCGTTACGGTTAAATAAGTGTTGTGATAGATTTCTTATCGAACTGGTTATTGTCCCAGTGCATTCAGTCTTACACCCCTTTTATTTGTATACTATTGCAACCAACCATTGGCTCAGTACCGTTAGTGGATATTTTAATTTTCTTTTATACAACACAACATGGCCACGATATGTAAATGTTATTCATCAAGGACCAGGAAAATTAAAAAATAACCAAATACGGGAATATCGATACAAATATATATTTATACCTAAACACAAACAAACTAGTCTACTTCGCTCGTCAACAGCCAACTCTAAGAGCTGCCTAGAGGTAAATACTGTAAATTATCCGAAGAGAGTTGACAGGATGTATAAATTATTAACAATAATCCTAAAATACGCTCTCCTCGGATTAGAGTCACTGTAATATGGATTAGCAGCGAAAGATCTAAGGGTGTGGGCCAGCGTATATCAATAGGACAATCGCCTTTTATTAATCTCCGATAGAAGAAGCCTATTTTAACCAGTAAACGGGAAAATTTGCAGACGCGCATCGGCAACAAAAGTTTCATCGTAACCGATTGATCGCAACCATGATAGTGGCAACTAACGGCAGTATTCAAAGTCAATATCTGTAATTCTACGCAAACGTATAATCACTTTGAACGGAATTTAGAATAATCATTCGATATATATAAAATGTAGTTAATAAATATCTGTCTCATGTTGCCACTAGGTCCTAGAAGGATAATGGTATCGATATAGTAATATTATTAAACAGATTGTACTGTATTAATAACTTTGGAGATGAATTGCAGCAATGAGGTTGAGAGATTGAAAAAGTATACTACCCAAATTACGAGGACAATAGTGGTTCCATTAGATCCATACCAAAAGCACAAGGAATAGCTTCCTTTCCTCCATAGGGAGATGGTTACGGTATATTCAACAGACCGTACTAAATTTTGCATCAAAGGTAAATAAGACACGCGCTGGTTCCAAACAGGACATTCTCATAAACAGTTATCGATCTTTCTTGCATGTCTAAAACAAACTACATTGCATTGTCGTGCCAGTTTTGGCCAATGGAAAGCGGATTACACATACTGTCAATTAGCATATAAAATATTCATGGCTCTCTTCAAAATACTGATGTCGAGGTGCATATGATTGAAGTAATTTTAGACTAGGAACGGTTGAAAGCAGATAAAAAATCGCGCCAGGATATCAATCAAACAATGTTCCTCATCTTAAAACTAAAACCGAAATTTAAATTCCATTACGATTAGTCGACACGCAATCACACAGCAGCGCAAGGTTCTTTTAAATAGATTAGCACAGACCATGAAAATCCAATCGAAATATTCTAGGTTAATCGTATCGAAATAAATAACATTCCTATCCATAAAATCTAACACGAAATACCAAATTATAAACTTGGAAGATAATGGTCGAAAAAGCGCTGCTAACGATTTTTCAAGATTGATATCTTATTTCAACAGTAGATTAAAAAGTGTATTCGACTTTTTTGATCACATTTTTGGTCCCTAATCCAATCAGAAATCTACTTCTAGATCTATATATGTATATCACGTTACTGCAATATTGTTAAAAAGTTTTAACGTATTTTTCTGCTGAAGAATTCTATTCTAAGCCCAATTATAGATTTGTGGCATTGGCAAGGTAGAATTATATCTAAGAATACTGTCGGCTTGTGGTTACGATTTGTTTCTGTTTGTATGTGACAGTTACTTCTATCATGTAACAGAATAAATACAGAAAATAGGGGAAATAGATTTAGTGTATTCAATCTGTTTATCAGCCATGAAACACTTTTTAGGAGCAACTTTAAGCTTTCGATTGGTTTAAATACAACAAATAAGAGGCGATAATTATCGCCCCTTGTATTAACTCAAATGTCAATCAACAGCTAATCGCATTTAATCGCGCATATGCAGTCAGCCATCTGTCGATGTTGGCTTGCGCGACACACTGGTAATTCGTCTCACAAACAGTGATTATAAAAAAGAAGTAACCAACGAAAGAACAAATCGATACATCGAAGAACATACTTCTTTTTGCATCAGCGAGCAAATTGTCGAATTAAATCGATTTTTTCTTACAAATTCAAAGGTAGCCTTAATAATAAATGCAGGCAATTTTATCGAGATATTTCAGCGCTCACCGTCAAGGTGAAACAGAATTTCTAACGCCACACACAGGTAATTGCAACGTAGCGAACGAAGGGAAAAATTCGGAAATCCATTTTAATTATTCCGCACAGTTGGGTCGGATTAGGATCGGGTTTCCACACAGGAGATTAATCTTAACTGAATTTTACGTACTTTACGCGAACAAAAGAGGGAGAAAAATAAAAGGCAAACACTTCACTTTGGCGGTTGAATTTGTAAAATATTCAGTCGCTAGAAGATGACGATAGAAATTATAATTAGATACGGGTTAATGAGTCAAAGGTCACAGGTCGAACGAAAAACGTATACGAGATCGGAAGCAAAGCAAGAGGTCGAACCCACTACTCAGATCCCTAAAGTACTGGTTGACCAAAAAAAAAATCGTCGATTTGTGTCCTTCAGCAACACGGGGGAAGATTCAAAATAAAGGCGGGGGTCATAGGCGATGTTTACGCTCGATACAGACCAATGAAGAAAAATGGAATTAGGTCGAAAACCGCACAGGATGATCGCTGTTTCGCCAAGATATTCATAACTGCACGCTGTTACAGAACAAGATGAACGGTAAACAACAACTTAACTCGAATCTCACCAAATCACTCATGCACAAATGTTCACAGTAACATGAAAGCAACCCGATATAATTAAAAATTCAAGTCGAGTGTTGGTGATCTGAAATACTTGGTAAACTTTCGCTCGAAAAATAGGATATCAACCAACTGAAGGTTGTTAATTAATGAGGAATACGGAAAGCTACTTATATTCATATCGACAGCAGAGAATTTCCGTTAAAGTAAGATAAGTATTTCACTCCAACAATATACGATGCTGCAAGTCCGTATATTGTTGGAGTTTTCGGTTAAATGACTCCAAAAAGCAAACGATTCCCGGCCCAAATCTTAATTCAATCAAGCGGACGTTTTATCACATTCTAAGAAACTCACTATTTCCCTGGTGGATAGAAATTCGATTATACGCTTTACAGTACAATGCCTTAACAAGGTTTCCAAGTAAACGATTTTGGAAACCACAGAGCAGGCAACAGGCGTGCGCTATACAATGGCTAAAAGGGATTTGCGAATGGATTGATTGAAGTGTTGAACATCGGCCTTGTCTTACATTGGATCTAACTACATTTTATAACGTTAGGTCGTCGGCAGACGAAATCCTTGACTATGTATCGATGTAGACAGCGCAGGAATCATTAATTTCAATCAAATTGTTTACAAGCTGCCGTCTTATCAATAATACATATCTTAGTGACCACAACGATAAACAAATAAGTGCGAAGGAGTGTTACAATGTTTCCATTATAAGCTAGACTCTCAAGATGCCTCGTCTTAGGTTATGCAAACTCAGATATAAGCGGATAGTCCGAGTGAAGGTGCAGGCATTTCCCGTGCAAAAGTTGAAATATAAAAATCCATTTCCGATGAATTTGTTATTATGAAAATGTTTCCCATTTTTAGTTTTGAAACATAACCACCATGTAAGCAGTGAATTATACGAATCGCAAATACTGTCGCGTATATAAATTACAATGACATGGAGCAAATATGCTAACTGGTGTGCTTGTTCCCTAGAGATGAATCAAACGGACGAGATTGAACAAACCATAGGAAATTAATTATGATACGAAACCTCATTACATGTTTCCATTTCAGTGTCGGTTTTCCATTACACAAATAATCTACAACGCATATTAACTAATTCAGTTAGACCAGACGACTGCTGTCGATTATAGACAGATACATTGCATCACTACGACAATGTAACAAGACTATCGCATCGTAAAATATGATTAATTTTAAAAGGCGACCAAGCTGATTAAGTAAATGGCTTTGTGTGTACACAGCACACAACGTACATGACAATGTATACAGTTAGTCATATACCTAGGCGAAAGGTATGTGAATTCAAAGCAAGAGGGAAAAAGACTGTCATCAAATTTCTATCTGTTATCCAATAGATTTGAAACAAAACACCGAATCACTACTTCTCCTCTTCATAGAAACCAATGGGAATTAGCTTCTAACTTTGCAAACCATGCACATGGCAATAATAGTTAAATGCAAATCGATTTTGAGAAAGCAGGTGTTTCAAAACGCTCATAAATGTCTCAAAATACAACGAAATTGGCTATTAGCGAATCACTTTTACATTTCGATCAATTTTATACCAGAAAAGGCATTCCATACACCAGCGAGCTACTCGAGTGTATTATTGTTACCACAGGCTCTGAAATAAGAGCCTTCACAGGAAGAGCACTGAATCAACGGCGGTTTCATATACATTATACAACAAGTGACAGGGAAAACTCTGATAAAATGTGGCCAATTATTGTCAATTGATATCGAATGAAAGGAGAAGGGAATAAGAGTCATTCACTACGTTGAAAGATCTAAAGTGGAATAATTAGGTGAATGGAGTGGACACTGCTGAGGCACTTGAAAGAACAGAAGGTATTTCAAAAATAAACAATGGGTTTGCTAACGTGATCCTAATATCCAACATGGTCAGCTAAAGTATTAAACTGGATTTGGAAAGATATGTATAATAAGAATTAAAACTTCTGTTACAGTAGGTCACGAAGATACTTATTTCGATTTTGATATTTTGCAGTGTAGTACCTGTTAATAAGTTTACGATTTTTTTGGACAATAATATCCTAAATACAATCGTGCAGAAATAAGCACTTGATACCCACAACGAATGCAGCTATCTGTTTATATAGTTCTAGCTTATTCCGAGTTATGCTGTTGAAGCAACTTAAATTTGGTTTTGGTAAGGATGCATAACAATATACTCCTCTCCTAAGTAAGTCCCATTAATGTCATACAACTACGCTTCGTATATTCTAATAAATAAATTATTGGGAGTAAATCCATCGTCAAGTGAGAAGTAAGCCATTGATCACCGCTTGTCTCTACTTCAAAAGAGATAGCAATGAAAGACGGGCTTACAGAAAATATTAACGTAGATTACACAATAACTCTGATAACACACTCGATGACTAACCCTTGCCTCGCCGCACATTAAACGACGTCGAGCGGCGAAATCGACCGGCGACTGCCGTAGTAGCGCTTGTGTTAAGACAGTGTACTTACCACTTGTTCTTCGGTCCATTTGCTTTCAATGGTGACAGGAACGGGATTTTTCACGAGGGCTTCAATAGCTTTCCGCGGATTGCCATTGTTTTCATATAGCTGTAACAAAATACGAGATATGAGATGACGGCTCATGGTAATTGCGCTTGATGGGATAACGATGTTTGAAAAGTTGTGCTACGTCGACGCCTGAAGTTACGATTTACGATTTATAAGATTATAAGTGGTCTAGTGATATTTGTGGTCGAATAATTAAGGTAGATGGACGCTTAGCAACGAAATTTACAATTAGCGATTACTTACTGTCGTTACTACCAATACTCTACTCTCAGTTACATTTGCGTATGGAGATGGAATAATGCTAGATGGAATTCTAGTACGGGATATGTTATTGCTTGGGATTGTCATGAATAAATATACTTACAACTCGCAAGGCGTTGATGGTAGTATCGTCCCTAGACGCCACAATGCAACCCATTTCTGGAGAAACTCCGTCGCATATCCCGGCGAAGGCAGCCATGCTCCTATTATCACAATTGTGATATTAGTCATACAGTCATCGTTACATTACCGAAGGTAGTATTCAAACATTATATAATCATACCGGATATCACTGCGATTGAACTTATTCAATCAAATCAATTCAAACGACGCTACCACGATTACATCAGTGGATAAAATAGGGATAAATCTCCCAAGAGTATCGAATTCCAACACATAACATTACAACTGGTATTATTACAAATAGAGCAGACGACCCTTTTCCTTTAGGGTTCCTGGGTATACCGATTTGTGAAGTCGGTATTAATAAGGTGAAAGACTAATTAATCCCAAATTATGATAATAAAATAAACCATAAAGGATTAAGGGAAATGATACTTTGAAATCAAGCGCGAGATAAACACGTAATTAAATGTGACATAGATCAGCGATATAACGCACCTGGCAGCCCGCAAGCACATGATAAGGTCACAATCGTTGACTTTAGGCTCCCACGTCATTTCTTCATAAATTCTTGTCTCTTTTTCGAGGAGTTGATCGGTCGGCTTTAGAAGATCAGGTAACTGAGCCTGAAAAGAGAAAATAAGAAGGTTTTAGGTATTTTGGTAATTCACTGAGCCTGCTGAGGTCAGTGAGCAGAGGTTTTACCACTTAATCGATACATCAACTACTTGCGCATAATATATAGACCTGACTTGACGAGGGAAAAATAAAAAAGTTTCTGGTAGCTGATATTGAAATGATATAGCTTGAACTTAAGTTTGTGAAAACTGTTTCATAACGAACTGGTGTGGTATAATTTCACAATCGGTAGATCCAGTTTCTGTCGATTGCGCTATAAGAGATCGTATCAGGCGGGGAAGCTGTGGGAAAAGTGTCGCCGGGGAATAGCAAATAACGACATCGTCGAGTAAGCTTATTCACATCCCGATGAATACATCAACTAGCGTTGTTGTTTTAAAAAGCGATTTCAAGAAGCCACTCGACAAAGGACTTTATATCGCAGTTACGGCAGATGAAGGTATACAGAATTATGAATAAAAAGCTTGTACAGAGCCGTCAAACATAAAAACTGAAATTGCTACGATTTCACGACGATATTCATCAGCAGTACGAGCTATCAATTTTCATTAGAAATAGTTTTCTGTGAGTTTACATTTATGGGGGTTAACGTTACCGTTTGTTGTCCCAGGGCTGTTTCGTCCTACATGCAGTAATGATCTACACTCTACAATCTACATTAATATATTTTTCATATAACTACCAAATATTAAATTAGTAATACCGAGGTTTTCTAAAGATTATTTTTTAATAGCCTTACATTAAAAATCTACCGCGACGCTTTTATCAGACCAAGTTATCAGCGGTGTCGCACGTAGTTTACGAGGAGAAATTAAACGTGTTTGTAGAGCAAAGGGTCGGGTAGGGGGTCGTTTTTAGAAATCACAAGGCTAATATTTGTTTGGTATGACGAGAATCGAAGAGAGAAAATAGGCTGGAGATAATAACATGCGCTCCGCAAACAGTTTCGTCTGTTTGGTCGTGCTAAAATGAGCTTAAGGCAAACAAAAGTGTTTATGTGATCACGTACTGCACGCCTCTTGTCTAAGCCATATATCTATTGACATACACGATGCCGCACCTGCAGTCGTTGACAATGTAGCGAAAAAGAATGTTAATAGAGCTTACAAAAAAAAGGAATCCAATCCCAATGAAATAAATGTTCATTTCTGATGGTTAATAAGGAAATTCCACATTCTGATTTATACTAGCAGATTTCTGTCGTACGCTTGTACTGTGCTTTAAACAGAAAAGCTAGTTTTCAAATGAGAGCGTTCTATTCCAATATTTGTGGCACTAGGCCATAAAATTCAACAAGACGTTTAATTTGAAGTGTCAGTGTAATTAATGCGTATTGATCTACCTCCAGTATCTCGTCAGTAAAGAAGATTATTATTTCAAAAACGACTTCAAAGCTGCATGCTACAAGGTTTCGGGAAATATTTGTTTAAGCGTGCAAAGAAATGCACGTATTGACTATCAATAACTGTGCCTATCGAATAACTATACTACTTAACGGATACGTAACAAATACATATTTCGAAATATCACGTAGGAGGATAGCAAAGGTACCTTTTGAAACTGTCCACGAGTGGTAGCGGTCCATTGGTGACTGGGCCCAACTCTAGTTTCTCCCTGTGAACTTGCGAGTCGCCTGCAGAAAACAAAAAACAATGTTATCATGGATACATTGCATAATATCAACTATTTCGATGAAGATAGCGTAGTAGATTTGGCTCAATCACGCACCTTGTTTCGGGATTGTAGCTGAAGATGTAAAAAAAGTGATCGGGACGCAGTTCAAAGTCCTTGATTTCGTTAATGTTGGAATAATGAGACAATTCGCATTTTCCTCTGCAAAAATAATTGCTTATTTTCAACTTTATATAACATTATTCCATTATCAAATAAAACTTGATAGCACACTTCCGCTATTTTGCTTCAGAATTCAAGTTAAAAGGACAAAAGTCATAATGGGCATCTTCAATGTTATATGTACTCAGTAAAAAGGCAAATTAAAATTCCTTTCAAGAAATTGGATATTTTCGAAAGCTTTTGTGGATGAAGTACAAAGTACAATACTGCTTATTAGATTAGCATGGTTACAATTACCATGGCGTTTTCACGGATATATTAACCGCATTAATAGAAGGATTACTGAACGGTACAGTACTGCAGTATAATAGTACAAGAGTCTATTGCTATAAATTCCTGGAAGTACATCAATAAACTTTACTAAAAACATACAGTTGATAGTTTTAACCGACAACAATAAACATGCGGTATTGTAATGAGAAACAATAGTAATATAATTCCGTACGATCGGTACACGAATTTCCGCTGACACAAATTTAGAACGCATTCTCCGAGGATAATTACAGTGATTAATCACAGAAAGACATTTATCAGTAGCTTAGAAGAGGCGATGCAAACGACAACTGTTGTTGCAAAATTGCAAACGGGGATAATTGACGTTATCTACGGTCTGCTGATCGACCGATTTGAAGAATTACCTACAGCACATTGATGTTTTTAGTTTTCACAATTGATTTATTGATTAGATATAGGGCTCAAGCACCAGGAGAAATTTTTGCCAGGTTGGCATACAAACTACATCATTTTTTTTCAACTTGCATGTCAAGTTTGGACGTTTTCATATATGTCAGTTGGCATTTAAAAAGTGGGCCAGAATGTTGACTCAAATGCTGAAAACATAAATCATTGCATACTATAATCTATCTCTGGATCCATATGTACCAAATACCCATTGGTTAAACTGTTTACACAAAAAACATGCAAACTGAATTTTCTACAGCTCATTCTGAAGTCTACCTATAAGCATCTTAGACCCATTCAACCTTGCAATGGTAGTACTTCTGGTAAAACCGTAGGTAAGAGGTTGAGGGACATCAATCATGGCTTATTAAACTGAGAGCAGTGGTACAACAAAGGGACTAATTATCTGCTGTAAATTCTTGGATACATACAATTCTCGCAGTTAGCCATGAAGTTACGTGAGTAATGAAAGAAAGACAAATAGACCCAGATAAGTTAATGGATGCGCTAACAATTTCAGATACACCTGTCAAAGCAAACTGCTAATTTCCACTCTTAAATGGGTTTCAGATTGTACTTAGCGGTTTGAAATTTGTTTCAACGAGCTATCACCGCATTCCTACTTGAAACTAACGATTCTAACTCATCCTATATTAAACCCAACTGGATTTACTCCTATAATTACCTAAGAGGCCATCAGTGTATAATTTGTCTTTCATTCGATATGTTAAAGACACATAACATGCATGATAGAAAACCTCGTACGTACCTCAAACATGAAATGGGATAGGTGTCGGTTGCCTCGTGGTCCGCAATGAACAATTCTCTGTTGATAACGTCTGGTTTTTGAATTAATTCTTTGACGGTCTGGTCGTCTAAGGTTAAAATAACCGATTTAGATATTATAATTGATAAAGCATTAACTAGTCAACAAACGGTAATCAGTCAAATCAAAGTATTGCTAAAAAAAAGATAGGGAATGTGAATATCCTTACGACTTTTCTAGGTTTATTACAACCATTCACAGGTTACACTCCATTCAATAAATAAATACCAAACTACTAATATATAAATCTATGACACAAATGCCCTAAATAAACGTGTATATTTTGCAATCACAGTTTCTAAGAGAAGGTTTCCAGAGTGTTTCCAAGTCATGGAGCTGCTGTGGAATTTCCTCGAATACTGTTGTTTATTAAATTAAGGCAATACCAAATATTCTTGGAACTTGAATACACGTCTTAATCTAGTGAATCACGATTAAGCTAGTGATAACTACAACAACAGTGCGAAATAACAAAGATATGCTTCACCAATAACAACAAACATATCTTTAAAGCATATCTAGATGTTGGTGGGAGGTGGTAAAAGTACAAAAAGGAACGCAATGTTTATAATAGTACCAATACTTATTGTTTGAAACAACACAAGCTTGTTTAGGTAGCAATATAATTACAATTTCTTTTGCTCGCACAATCAGCTTTCGGCTTCTGTAAATAGCAATGCGATACGACCACAAATAGAAGTATCAAATTTTTGTTATTCTTTTTTCTAGTACAAATAGTAGCAGCAGGTAATTGCTTAAATTGAATGATTATAGTTCAGCATGCAAATTTGCCTAGGTAGATATAATAGTGGGGGCCTTGAATGTGTGAATGCCTGTTTCTTTATTGATACAAAGATGCATAACTACCACCCTGCCAAGAGCAATATATGAGCAGTATTATGTATGAGAAAGACTGTTGAGTAGTAAGTACTAACCCGGAGCTAAATCAGCAACCATTGTAAATCTATGAATGAGGCAAAAATAGTAATCAATATTGGATTATCATCCTTATTTACTAAGGGAGAAACAAATCAAAATGAATAGCCTATAAACTGATTCGGCATTATGGATTATACCCAGTATGGATATAATAGAAAACACTTTATTCTGTTGCGAGTTGCAAGCCAGTTGTCGATGAATAAATGATGTCGACATATAGTCGAGTGTATAACCTATTCATTGTGTAAGAATAAATCTAGCATGTTGTGCCAAAATATCATATGTTGTGTTAATCATGTTGCATAATTATAACTGACGACACTATTGAAGGCAACATATGGCAATATTGCACTATGTAATCAGATGCAAACTATTCATTAAACAATGACTGTGATGTAACACAATACCCAAACTCTGTGTAATCCACTAACAGTTTTAGGCTAGTTCTATTTTGGTATGATGTATAACACAATAGTGATTGTATACCAGGCTGCAACAGGTTGCCAAGTGTCAAATATAGTAACCATTTTTTTAAATCACAATCGTTTTCTTAGAAGAAAATGTATTCTAAAATCCACAATAATCATTAGCATCATTCTGTAATCTGACAAGTGTAATACTTCAGTAAAGGTAAGTGATATTGAACAAATTGCAAATATAAATTCTATAGAGCTCAAGAGTACCTACCAACTTGGTTAATGCGATCCTTGATCAGCATTTGATAGACTAGGTCAGGTACTTCAGTAGGTCTGTAGTACCACTTGACAACCACCATTGCATTGTCCCTTTTACTCTGTAAGAGAGGTAAGGCCAGAGTTACAGCACATCAAACTAGCATATCCATTGACATAAATACATCTCTTAGGAATTACTCAAGATTAAGAATCAAAAGGTACAGATGTAATTAGAAGAGGTTGAAGGGTATCATAAATACATATCGATATATCAAATGATAGCATGTCAAATTAAGTTATTAGAGGGATTCCCAAGGGAAGTTGTCTGAAATTTCAATAGCTTAAATAAATTAACTTGCTAATATATATATATATATAACAAATATCACATTAAAAGTGTGTGGGCGATTAGAATCAAAAATATCGCCCAGAAGAATAAATGTTATTTTAGACAGAAGGTAACTTGAGAGAATTAAGAACAGATTATTTCAGTTCAATCCAAACATTATTGTTTAGAAATTTGCCAGTACTAAACACAGCTTAAAAATGACAACTGCATAACATTCGTATAGCCGAAAGGAGAGTACAAATGAATACAAAGCGGTCGCGGGTATAGCTGATTGCTTACAACTGGGATGCACTTGTACTGATAATAAGATAAAATGTATACTCACAACTTTAATTTCATCAATGGTGCAAATGAAATATGGATTATCGGCCCTCTCGCTCATCAGATAAGCAGAGTCTGGGAACCAACATAAAATCAAAATGAATCGAATGAAATACAGGAAAGGATAAATTATTACACTACTCACCCAATGGCCTGTAAGTGATATTGTCTTCCGTAGTGTACTCCAACACCTCACCATTCTGTGCCCGTATCACACGTTCTTTTTGCCGCTTTTTCGAATCATTAGCAGCAGAGCTATCCTGACCTAATCCGTTCAAGTTATTCTTCGCATTCTCTGCAATTTCCTATAATAAATATGAAGAAACGTTGAAATAAAATTTTCACCAAATGCACAGTATAGAATATTTCCCTATTTCACTGCTTCCTGCAATACTTAATTTGTTGTCTAGCAATAATACTTCTCCAAGTAACATTGTTTTTGAATAGAATAGGATTAAAAGAATAAACAGTGTGATAAAAATTTGCACAAGCATTGTGTTAATAATGAATTGCATTAATAATTTAAGAACAGGACAGGAATTGGATTCCAAATAACAACCTTGGGTTGAAAGTACACCAAATATACAAGCTAAATTGGACTACACAAAATACAAATAATTTACATTAAATTAATTTAAATTAATTAATGTATTGATCCATCGGAAGACAAAGCACCATCACCTCATTAAGATATAATTCTTACTTAACATAATCCACCTGAGTAAGCAAGCATAACAGGATTTCTCATTTTTCATGCGTATTGCAAGGCTTAATTCTTATTACCTTCTCTTTCTCTTGATTAGAAGTACTCCTAGTATTCCTTCTGGTCGTGTGGGAGGCTTCTGTCGTTGACTTTGACGAAGAAGTAGTTGGTGCCTCCATGGCTGTATACTCAGCTGATAAGAAGGTCCAGCAGCACAAGTGTTGTTGTATTCACAGGTCAAAAATAGAACTGCAGTACTTGTACTGCTCTTTACAGTGTTTACTAGATTTTATATTTGAAGCGGAATGCTGCTGTTTACATTCCTATATGTGAAATGCAAATAGACTATTAATAACTAATAATAAAGTGCATTGTTATTTAGTACTGTTTTTACAATCAATCTGACAACCTGAGACAGAGTGCAAAAACATATTAAACTAAATGTTGAAAAATTACAGGTAAATCTGGTTTTTCAATGCTTTGCCTCAATGCCAAGATAGAAAACATAAAATATTCATTACTTAGATCATGCAGCACATTGAATTAGAACTTACATATATCTTTAGCAGAAGAAAACATTGGAAGAATGAATAGAAAAAAGGATCATGTAATAAATAAATTAGCATAATATATGGCCGCATGCTATCTACCCATTAAACATTCATGACACCCAAACAGTATTTCTTCCAGCCCAATATACACACACATAGAAACATCCAACATTAATTCACCCCTAATTACATTCATCAATTATTCACGAAACACTGTTCACTTTATTTCCCTGAAATGCAGATGTTATTTTACCTAAATATATTTCCATATTTAAAGAAATCACTAATCACGAATGTATCACAGTCAGCATCCGATGACCGGTAGCCTTAAATTATAATGCACTAATTGTTACCACAAGACTCAGGTTACTACGGATAGGGCTACTGCACGTATCAACATGATTGAAGGTAATTCGTCAGTACAGGGCTATCGGAACCATACAAATTTAGGCTGTCTTTTCTATTGATATAAGCTATTTCTGTCACTTAATCGTCACTGCTTTCCCCCATCTAATTATAAAGCTATTCCGGTATAATAATGGTATTCTTACTCATCGACTTCCAAATCGAACTGTCAGCTCATTAGCTTCTTTGTTAATTCTTAGTTGAATTGCCTTTTTCCTTTCGTTTTCACACTTCATTGATTTTATCTTTTATCAGGAAATGTAGCAAAAGCGCCCACTCGCGATCACAGTATTCTACGGTAATCCTAAGTTAAAATACCTTTTTCTTTCTTTTGTTTTCACACTTCAATGATTTTATCTCTTGTCTGGAGATGGAGCAATAGCGCCCACTCGCGATCACAGTATTCTTCCGTAATTCTACATTATGAAGTAATAATTTCCAACCGCTAGATGTCACTGTTATATCATTTATAACCGTTAAGTGAAGTAAAAACTTCCAACCGGGGGGGGGGGGGGGGGGGGGGGGGGTTATAAATAAACTTCTAATGATCCAGAAACTCCGGCAGCTCACCTACCCCAGGTATTAATTCAGTAGTGTTAATGTGAATGAATGTTTGTTTGTTGTTTGTTCTCGAGTACTATAAGTTAAGATACATCTGAACTGCTTATCACAGTCAAACACAAATGGTCGCGCAAAGTTTGATAAATTGAAAGGGGTCTCTAGCAAAAAGGGTTTTGGAAGCCCTGGTATAGGAATGTGTGATGAATAAAACTGCATATATTTATTAGAATCAAATAAAAATGATATGAATAACATGCACAATTATGCATCTACTGCAGAACAGAGTTATTGGAAGCTGGTAGCAAAGGGCAAGGAAATACCCAATTCACACACTTGGGTAAAGGCTTGGGAATAGAAACAAATGATTACAGGTTACGACAATTACTATTTGCAGTGCATATTGAAGTTGACATAATATAAAATGAAATTCAACACTGATAATGCTATTTCTGACAGTAAATATATATTAAATTAAATCCAATAATAATACCTAGTAGTCAGCAGAATAGCCATTGTACATAAAACAACTAATCTGAGCACCTCACAGATCATAAATTATGAGAAATACTGGCAAAACAAAACTTTCAATTATATTTTTGATAGCAATTGCTACATATATTAATAATGTTATGCTAAAAACCAACAGATATTAGTGCAGTAAATATCAGGGATTAATTCCCTCCTAATACTGCATAAACTAAACAAATTATAGCCACATAATGATAGTAAGTACAATGGCAGAGCAGTTAATTGTTAATACAACAGTGAGAAAAAGGCATTAAAATATTTCGGAACATACCTATATGGTATAATGTGTAGGATAACATAGAATACATGACATGGTTTGTTCAAACTTGGAAACAAATTCCATACAAAAGACATTTTCATTCAAATTCATAATGCTACTGTTGTTAGCTGAATATCGAAGAGCATTTTAGTAAGGAAGTGATATTCATTTGAACATTTGAGCTTTTGCTTTAAATTCCTCTTTCCTCTTTTTCTTTTCTTCATTTTCTACCCTCTTTTGCTCCTGCTCTTTTTTGATCTCTTCCTCAAACTTGTTCGATTGGGACATTTTTTCAACCTAATTAAAACGAAAATAAGTAGTTTGAAACGAATCCTTGCAAAATCTGTATTAACAGGACATATTTATGTGGAGCTATATACGAAAATATGCAAGATCGCTTGTATAACTATATATAAATTGAGAAGCCATCCTCAGGACGAAAAAAATGACTGGGTTCGTTAAAAGAAAGGGAAAGTTTTTTTGACAAAAAATTAAACAATCTGTCTCCGAAGAGTTCACAAAATATTGTATTTNCCTCAAGACGAAAAAAATGACTGGGTTCGTTGAAAGAAAGGGAAAGTTTTTATATTCATAGCTGACAGCTGGGGAATGTGTGACTAAAGTCTTCAAACTTTTCAACTCCGAAAACATGACTTTTTTTGACAAAAACTTAAACAATCGGTCTCCGAAGAGTTCACAAAATATTGTATTTAAACATTGGGAAGGGGAATGTTCGGTTCATCTAAGCTTTTACTAAATAGCAAAATACTGAGTAATGAGAATCGACTTACCTTGGCCTCAAAGAAATTTTTAGCTCCACCTACTCCTGCTTCTCCAACATCAATCTCACTTAAATTGGCAAGGTCCTTCAATCCGCCAATCTCGAGTTCACCGTTGATTGCTTTACGAAAGATTAGCAAGAACTATTGAGAAGAAAGCTATTATTAGATGGTTAAGATTAGTATTTTTACATTCATTCAGCTGAGCAAAAATAAACATCTATTATTCGAAAACACAACAACACGATGTGCCAACAACAGTGTTAATCAGGCGGAGGTTAACAATCTCCTTAGTGAACATAGCACGACATAAATTATTCAAGTTGAGTGGAAGTCAATCAAAGGAAAATTGAAAAATTATTCAATTATAAGAGGAACATAAAAGCTAAAAAACAACATACTTAATAATTTAGTCATAAACAAAGCACTTTTCATTAATCCTTCAAGATGTGTTGCTATATCAATTAGATTTAAACTTACTTCTCTAAGGCTGATTTTGTCATCGTTATCCTCATCTACTTCTTTGATCATGGCTTTTAACCCGAGGTGAGTTTGGGGAGCTTCTAGTTTTTCCATCATCAGTTTGAGTTCCATAATGTCAATGAAGTTGTCACGTCCTGTGTCGTACCTGTCAGTGAAGTGAAGGGAAATTGTTATGGCTGTGTCCAAACTGTACATTTTATTACCACATTTTCATCACATATTCCTACTTTCAAAATGATTTTGACATAAGGTCAGCAATCTCAACACGGTCACAGTACCCAGTGCCCCCTCTACCCTCCATTGTTAAACTTACAATGGAAACAACAAAATTAAATACTTTTGGCATAGATATTTCTGAATGAATCAAAGCTATTGAAAAAATTGTTCAAATCAAAGCTATTGTTCTTATTCCCTGTTTTCGTTAAGAGCATGATAGCATGAAGAAAAAGCTTTTTCGCAGAGTCTCTCCTTCAGTGGGAGTGGATGTCCGGGGAAAAATACAGGAAGATATAAAGCTTTACCATACAGCTTCACTATCCCACATCACTCCCACTCCCGCCCCATTGATCTTCCGTTTTAAACAACATGTCAGTATTAGGAAATTTTTGACATAGTTTGACATCGACAACACAACTGTATGGTGGCCAGAACCTGAATTTTTGAGTTAAAAAAGTCCAATTCGAAGGCCTTAATTAACATTGATGGTCCATAGTTACAAAAAGGTTGCACATCACATGTTTACGTAATGCAAACTTGTGGGTAGAAACAAGAACAAAAAAAGTACTCGCAATTTGAACATTTTTTCATATTCCCTGATTTGTTTCCTCGAGAATTCAGGGAATTCTGTATATGGGTTATAGACCTTCTTTGAACGAATTTCTCCGCTTTCAACACCGTCATTAATATTTGTTTGCCTGAAGAAAAAGAAAGAATAGTGCAATATTAGGACAGGACGAAAAATCTTAGCTGAGCAATTAAAGCAGCGGCTTATATTTATACAGTGCATCATTTAGATGATTCACATGAAACCTCAGCTCAGCTTTATGATACCGAGTTATGAGGAAGTTGCGTGATATATCACAACGTCACTTGTTTCCTGAAACTGTAACTGTACCACAGCTGCAGTTTAACTCAGTGATACCACTGTAACAGTAATGAAAAAACGGCTAAGTCAACACATAAAAGAGCAATAAAATGGCATGATAATCCTTGAGGAAAAGTTATATCCCTCTCACTTTAATAATATTTGCTTTAACACATTTACGTTAGAAAAACATATTGAGAAAACATGTAACAAAACAGTATCTAATCGGGGTTTTATGTGTAGTACTTCAATACCCATTAGTTGCTTTCTTTCTTTTAGGTGTTATCACACGCTTTCCCAAAAAAAATAGTAAAGAATGTGGCTCTTAAAAATATAGTACAAGAACTACCTGTTAAGCTTTTTTGCAAGTTCAGGTGCAGCAGCATCTACAGCACACTTGTCGTCCTCCTTGGCTTCATATCCCTTCACTACAACGTCGGCAGTCGGGGCAGGTTCTTCTCCCTCGTTTATCTTATTTCTTCTATTCAATATATTGGAAAGTTCGTTGTCTGCCATGATTTTACAACACTAATCTCAGTACCTATTCATACAACAAGAAATAAATGCATAGATTACATAGTGCTGCACTTTTTAGTTGTACTTGCAATCTACTCCTACCACATGTCCCTTTACGGCCGGCATACGCCAAGTATTCGAATTAGATCAAACACAATTTACAGGTGAAGAACGATAACACTACTTTGGACTACTACTACTGTTATAGAACGGTTTCGCTTTCACTAACTTCATTTGTTGAGCCACTCCCTCTCTTTTATATTATCTTATAGACTGAACATGTAACCGATTAGAATTTCCCTTAGGCTCCGGACAATGCATCCGCGTCATGTCTCGAACGGGGAAACTAAATAAGTAGACATTGTTTGTGGCGCTACACGGTTACCAATAGTACAACAGGCTAGTATGATAACTATTCTGGTAAGAAATAATACATTTTAAGTCGATCAATCTGTTCTACTAACAAGCAAAAACACGCCCACGGTATTCATTAAGCGAACAGTAAACAGCAACCGAGCAGAGTTATTATATAGCAGCAAATGCGTTTGAAACCACTACATCTTAACCCTTTGCTTACATGCGATGTATGTACAGTATGCTAAGCTTGTTTAATCACGCGCACCGGTATTACTCAAGTAAATGTATGCCAGTATCAGTATCGCTATTCCGGGAGCATTCGAGCGTTGTATTATTAGTGTTTCTCTTTAAAGCTGACTCCAATCTCCATACTACCACGGACGTTTCATTTCCTGCCTGCTCTGTTTCAAGGCCTATTTGGATCGGTTTTTGCGCGGTGTCTCTGTTAAATCTATGTTGTCGTTTCGGTATTAGTTGTGAAAAGCTCACACTGACCTATAATACCTGGTCTTATATACACATCCTACGTCTACCATCGCCTACTATTCGTCAACATATTTGTTCATAATCTCATCTGATGATTTTTTTTTCTATGTCAGCGAATACTATACAGCAGGATATTACAGCAGATCCTCTATCACAATTACCGCACTACAGAGTGATGTTTACATCCGTTTCCTGTTTCTGCGCGTACACCTGGGAATCGTACGTCAAATGAATTCGCGTTATTCCTATCTACAGCACTGTAATGACATTTCTTCATTTTGACGAATGACGTAAGGCCTAAGTATGTCACCTTTAAGGTGTGCGAAAAACAGAATACAGACCGTTTTATCTTTATTTTAAAAGAGAATGGAATACGCAGCCATATACACTTCACGGTGATCGTTAACAATGTCGTACACCCTCTACGTCAACAACTGTGATAATGAATAAAATAAAAATTTCATTACATTACAAAAAACTACTAATAACATAGAAAGGGTGTACTGGATTGCTTTTCAGCTAACACAGCATTCACCCATTCCAAGCAATACACGCAAATAATACCCTTTAGTGCTACTTTGGCAATGTCAACAACTTGTCGTAAGGAAAGCACAGTCCGTAGATAAACATAATCGGTAAACACCGCTGAATCAACGAATGTTGTTGTGTCACCACCAACACAAAAAGAAAACCAAGCACTATCGCTTACTGCACGTAGCAAGTTATGCGCATTCATGAACTGTCTCAGCATGCGTCAGTAAAAATAAACGCAGTGCATAATGCTTCGTTTTTTTTTCTTTTCGAATTCTTGTATAAGTTCGTCCATATCGTTATCAATATCTTCGGAAGCTTCGATCTAGAAAAAAATGAACAACTTCAAGAAACCATTAAAATACCATAGACTCACAAACTATATGTGCGCAAACAGTCATCATGTAATAACTCATTTCATTACTAAGAAGCGCTGGAATGTATTTGTTCTGGATCAATCAAAAGTCCCATCGATTAATTACTCCCAAGTTTGTATAAAGAGGTTCCAAAAGGTTCGTTAAGGATTCAAATCTGTCTGAACCTGTTCAACTGATATATAATCGCATCGAGGGAATTAACTGAGATGAAGGGCATAGTGACGAACGTCGATAGGCGAAACAAAGACAAACAAACGAGTCAGTCATATGGCATTCGTGAATTAATAAATGAACATATCTTTACTTATTCATTGGTAACACGAGTACCTGAGTTTTTCTCGAACGATTACGGAAACAAACTAACAACTTCCCAGACAAAGACAGAATAATCATCGCGATAAAAGAATTCAATCTCAAGGTTAATCATTATGGTTGCTCGACATTTAATTTATTGCTTACGGTACTAGCAGAAGACGTGCGAATAAGCAGGATGGGCAAATGCCAGACTGTTTCCTAAAAAAAACGTGTGGAGAATTCTTACCAATCCAAACTCACTGATGAGATATTGACCAGATAATTTCGCGATACTGTACGAACAATAAACGGTTGTAAATCATTTACGTTGACTAAGAATGCCTCTCCGACAAAGTTTGAGGAACGATAACTAGATGAAAATATATTTTGCGACCCCTCCTCGTGGATGACATGAACATGGTTTGCCTTGTGTTTCGCGACTATTACTGATGGATTACACGTATAGATAATCGTAAGTGTCGTATAAAATAAGTGGGACGTAATTTCGAAGTATCGAGTGGGTTCATTTCTTCTTCTGTCCTCGGGAGATTTGATAAGGGTGTGGGTTACTTATACGGTGAAATACATTTGGACCGTTTCTGCAACAGCGTAATGGCATTTTAGTGATTTTTTTAAAATATGTAGATAATATTCTCAGCTTGAAGCATATGATTTCAAATCTGAGTTCGCAGTCGATGACATCGGACACCTGCAGTCCACCCGAACCAAGAGAAATCAACGTAAAATGCGAACAAGACTGTCAACGACATCACAAAATCGAGAAGAACAAAACCTCTCTGAACTCAACTGCAAATACAGAGCCAAAGTGTTGATCACTGAACACTACCATTATTCAGCAACCTAATGTTACACTGAATAACAGTATATGTACGAATACCATGTCTCCTTCTGTTAATGATGATTTGTTTAGTCGTGGATTGGGTCACGCCTTTTCATAGGTAATGTTTTATTTTGCACGGAATGCAATTGTTCATGTAACATTATTTGTTGTATGACTGCACTAGGAGATATGTGTTGGTAAATATCAGTGCTACTTCTTGTACCATAACGCACCAATTTTGCAAGTTCGTATATTACAAATGCACCGACAGTGGCTTCTTCATGGTTATCTTGGATGTCGTAATTGATCACGTGAACTAACTGCGCCGTCTCTGGTTCTCTGGTGTTAAAATCTAAACAAATACAAGTTGCACAAATGAATGACCGTGGCATTGATATTCTTATTGCAAAACAATTTATCTTTCACTTACCATCCATTACTTGGTCGTATACGCGTTCTTCGACGGTGAAAATTACATCAAAATGACATTTTTCATCTTGGAATCTCTGTGGTCTGTCTTTTATTCTTCGATTCCGGTCCAGCATATTAAGAACACCATTTTGTGTGTATCTTTAGTAGTGCTTGGTTAAGGATTTTTTTTCAGGAAAAGCATTGAATAAATGAAAATAAATTGCCTTATATATACGGGAAAACTATGGGGAACGGGAATGTGTGCTGCAATGATATCTGTAAAAAATAGCAGCATCCACCAAGATCTGCAGTTACCGACGTTTCCTGAAAAAAGAATTGAATTAAACATTGCCTGATTGTTTGTCATATCATGTTGAGAAAATATCGATGTCCCTACATTGTAATACAACTACTCCTCACTTAACGACCAGGATCTACTCCCAACGACCGGGGAAATATATTTAGATATTGTTCCAATGCTGACCCCGCGGGTGGTAGAGTCCATAAGAATATCATAGAATAGAAGTTACCAAGTACAGGCACTCCTCACTTAACGACCGTTCACACTTAGGACTGCTATCACGAAGGCCGTTCTTCACACTTCCGAACGTTATCGTTGCTGTTTCCTCTACGATGTGCACGTGTGCACGTCAACGAGCGTACGAAGAAAATTAATGTCGTCAGAACGGAACCAGGTCATTAAATGAGTATCTGTATCAGTTTTATGTGAACTATCTGAACAAAGAAATTCGTCAAGTTATCATGAAGCGATATCTAACGATCGTAGTTGGCAGTCGTGATAACGGACGTAACTGCGGACTGTCGTTAAGTTAAAAGTTTCTGTATAAACATTTTTGTGCTCGTGTTTTAAAAGAGAAATCTTCGCTCGACGCTGTTATGAATTAATCTGAACCCTGTGAGTATGTATAACAACACCGAGTTATTTTCGACTGACGTAAGTACGCCAAGTATATATTTATTTAAATTCTAGGACTTTCGCATCTCTGAAGTTATAACTCCGACTAGTGCATCTGGATACGTTTGTCAATGACAGTCCGGTATTTGAATTATAAATGGACCTCTCCACTACATCTGCCAACTACCCAGGAGAATATATGACGACCGCTAGATGTCGCATCACAGCTGACGTAAATACTGGTTAACTGCGCTCAT
>QXVX01004783.1:6753-39389 GCA_013436065.1 Halocynthia aurantium | reverse complement strand
CATATTCTGAACTAGAAATACCGACATATTTAAGAAACATAAAAGGGAGGTATAATCTCGACTAAAGGTATATTCTGAACTAGAAATGCCGACATATTTAAGGAACATACAAGGGAAGTGTAATCTGGACTAATAGATATACTCTGGACTAGAGCGGTATATAGTGGACTAGAAATACCGACTTAGTTATGTAAAACTCTGGCCTAGGCCAGAATATACCCGGGGTATAAACTGGCCTAGCCCAGATTATACCCGGGGTATACTCTGGCCTAGGCTAGTTTATACCCGGGTATACTCTGGGCAGGGGTATAATCTGGCCTGTTACACCGGGTTACTACGCTTATAAATGAGATGAGATTGGATTGCGATAAGAGTCGATTGTNCCTCTTAGCGGTTGGAAGTTTTTACTCCACTTAACGGTCATAAATGATCCAATAGTGACATATAGCGGTTGGAAATTTTATTTCTATTCTAATTTAAGGTCAAGTAACTAAGTGGTTGGTGACTTAGAAAGAGGATACCGGCTCTCGTTAGTTTGATGTACATGAGGCTTATATGTACAGATTCGCTATAAAATTCTACATACAGTGGTGTCATATATAGTGGGGCGGCAATTGGTCCGCGAGTTATCAAGGGTTGTTCAACGCGGGGTCACTCGTTACGGCCGACCCGAAATAGATATTCGAGTTTCGAAATAGTTTTTTTCCGGGTTCACCTATATCAATCGGCCCAATTTATCCAGGGAATGTTGGTTCATGCATTACGCCTGATATGTGGTAATTTTAGCGTGATCGGATCATTAGTAGTTCATTCATAAGCGTTAGATAAAGTAAAAAAATTCCAGCCGCTAGATGTCACTGTTGGATCATTTATAACCGTTAAGTGAAGTAAAAATTTCCAACCGCTAGATGGCAAAGTACAATCAATGCCTAAAAATGAATAGGGGAGTAGAAGTTGAAGGATTGAAGGGTATCCATGAGATCGAGGATGTGGCAACTTTATCAGATAGCAACAAACGTGTTCATGTATACTCCCCCATGATAGAAATCAGGCTCCTCAAACTATTTCAACCATCGATCTTTGAATGAACACTTGAACCTTCCTCGACCAACTCAAGACTTGAATGATTTTTGGCAATAATCCCTTAAATCCCATAATATATGGATGCTTCACTTTTAATGCAAAATTTAAGTGAGATAATTACACTTGATTAAACATGAAGCCCTGAGAATATAAAGTATAGTTAGTTTTACTGTATTTTTGTAGAACATGTTCAATAAATAGATATAAAATGTAAATAAAACGTATATCAATCATCCACATTGCATTAATAAAAAAATGAAATAAAGCATAAGTTGAATCAAATAAAGTTTATCAGGAATAATATCACTGTATTCTTCTTGCCCTTCGCACACTTCCTCCTCTAGTTAGTTGTTAAACATTGCTGTTATCTTGTTACCATTGTTCCCAGAATGCACTTAATCTTGAGACCCAGACAAAATGCCAAAAAATGAGAACATGGCATGAATTTGTCCTGGCAGATATGCATATGCTGTATAGCCTGACATGATCAGAATCAAGAGTATCCCAATATCTGTCAATTAAAAATACTATGTGAGTAAAAAAGTAATTCAGTAATCTGCGTTTGGTTGCACAGAGGTGTGTTACGAATGAGGAAAAGTATGGGAATGTAAAGTGAAAAAATTATAAAAGGATGCTTGGAACTTCATTTGTGATGTCGCACCATTGACTCTCCTTCGAATCTTCGCAATTTAAAAAAAACACGCCTGTTTGATCGTGTCATAATTTCAACAGAAGAGCAAATCGGTGTATCACCAATTATTTTGTGACCGACAGCAATCAATCAATTACTACTGGTACAAACTCTGGATCAAATTTGAAATTATAATGTCCCAAATGCACAACTCTATATTAAGCTTGAATTACAATTTTGGGTATTATTTCAGTAGTGCGGTTCTTTAGGTCCTGAGCGCGGTATGCTATACAGACTCACTAACGGGAAGGACACGACATGACAGGTACTGCAGAAAGTGACTGCAGCTGGCCAAAACATTTATATCTGGAGAGTCATTTATATATTTATTCTGTTTGACAGTGCTAGCGGGCCACATTCAGAGCAAATTATATTTATACACATACTGAACAATGCGCGCTCCCACGACTCCAGCATCCACAGTCCTACACTGGCACACATGTAGAAGTATAACCATTCAAGATAGCCATATACCGTACTGGGCCATTTTTGAATTTTTTCCATTGGCATGTCGATATTTACTGGTTTTCAATTTACTGTATCTTAAAATCTGGAAAAAGGAATGAAAAGCAGCTGTTAGCGAATTCGGCCTCTGACTGTGCCGCCCCTTGCTGTAGATCAAAATGAAAATTCGTAACCATCTTTCCCAATAAATATTTTTTCAGCAGTTCTCTCAAGGCTGATGATAGGCTAAATTACAATCCCACGTAACCCATCGATTCTCAGTTCATTACCTAATAAAATGTTCTATCAGTCATATTAAACACTTCACAACGAAAATCATAGTTTTCCGTAACCTAGGCTAGTATGAAAATACGTCAACTATCGAATTTTAATTTATTCAATGTAAAAATAAATCGATTTTAACCAACCTGAATCTCTTAACGACGCTAACTCTAGCCGCTGTGTACTCAGCGTCTGATCCGCCCGAAGAAAAGCAGGACGCCTACGTACGCCGCATGTGGATTACTTTTTAAAGGGGGAAGCACATGAATGCGTCAGACTTGGTGATTTGGGTACTATAGTGCGAGAACACTACAATGTGAATTTTGAATCTCATTTGAATTATCAGGTGTTATTTTACAGTTCAAGGTAACTGGTCATGACATATACTGTATGGATACTTGCTTAATCAATAAATGTCAAAAAGATGCACTTGAAATACTAACCATCATCTCTACATTACTCAATGCAGTGAGATGTTAGCATTGAAAATATTTCTTTCAAAACTGGTCTACTTGCAATATAGTACTGAAGATACGCAGGGCCGGATTTGAATTCGTATTATTCATTAATAATTAAAAAAAACATCTCGATTAATGACCGCTCACACTTAGAGTACCGTTAGATAGTTTCCATTAGACCTTTATAAAAAAATTAATCATATAATTTATTTAATATAACACTGATACTTGGGAACTTTTCATACTAAACTCATAAACTCTATTACCTTAGAAGTTTCTCATAATTTAAGTTTATTACAGCCGAGGAAGATAGAACTAATTCATAATAAAAATATTAGTCACCTCTTGAATTACTAAAACACTTGTATCCACCTTTAAAATAGTCTTATCATGATTATGCTTTAATGAGGTTGTAAAATTACATCAACTCTGCTTACTGAATCAAGTCAGTAGATTACGGGCTTGAGGTTGAAATACAAAAACGTCATACAATGAAACTTCAGTTTCTTGTGTAAAAGTAACGAAACACAAATGATTTGAAACAAGGAAGAACGCTGTATATTACTCTCACAAATCAAAATATATAATTTATAATCAAAAAGATATAGTTTTTTTGCAATAGTAGAAATTACAATTGCATTGAAATTGCACAAACTTTGAAAAGACCATTCATTAATCACATTCTAATCACGGAATTAAGTTTGCTCTTAGTTCGACTGAGCTTTATTGCTTTGAAAGAATCCGCTTGTTTAAAGATATCCAAACAATAGCTGATCGTTTGCTTTGTACATTCTGGAAGAATGACATCATCGAACCAGATACGTGAAGCACCGTAAAATGCAGTCGATTCCTTTTTTAGTTTTTCGTAATCGCATTTATTCTCTGCATGAAGATTCCGTGTGAAGAGCGATCCTACTTTTACGTTAGGCCAAACAAAATGAAACCTTGCGCCCAGAGACAGAGAACACATCGGGTGCATATGGGGTGATCCCACAAGGCCCCCAATACTGATCACTATTTTTGGCACTTGAGAGAGTACAATCGCTTGAAGGAGCTGAGCACGGCCACGAATGGTTTCTCCGGTCTGCAAAGTTTCAGAACGATTGACTTCGTCGTGTGTTAAGTTTTGAAGAAATAATATTGGTATTTGACGGCTGTCGCACAGTTGAACAAAATTACAGCCTTTTCGACCGGCAGCAGCTGTGAGATACCCGTTATTCGCGACGATACCAACTAAATTGCCGTTGACGAACGCAAACCCTGTCACTAGCATCGAGGCATATTTTTTCTTGTATTCATGGAAACCGCAGTCAGCAATGCGTTTTATAATTGCATAAATGCTGGTGGAGTATTCTGGTGATGCTGGCGCATAATTTTGCAATTCAGAATCGTTTTCAATGTTCATTTTATTCTCACTCTTGTTTGCTGGTAGGTTGCTCGTAGCTATTATATCTCTCAATGTCTCGAGAGAATCTTCTTCGTTCTCAGCGAAATGGTCCGTACCTCCACTTACCTTGCAATGCAGCATGGCACCGCCCAACTCTTCCGGTGTCACATCTTCGCCGGTCGCAGCAAGAACCAGCGGAGGTCCACCCAAGAATATAGTTCCTATTTTATTGATAATGACCGACTCCTCTGCCATGGTGGGAACGTACGCACCACCAGCTGTACATGATCCACAGATGAGAGCGATTTGAGGTATTCCTTTGGATGACATCACAGCTTCGTTGTAAAATGCTTTTCCTCCAAGATTGAATATTTCTGCCTGCAATGGTAGAAATGCTCCACCACTATCGACGAGGTACACAGTGGGCAAAAAGTTTTCTTCTGCAATTTGCTGACATCTCAATTGTTTTTTCAAAGTTATTGGATAAACAGCACCGCTTTTAACCGTGGCATCATTCGCTGATATCATACACCACACGCCGTTTATTTTCCCAATCCCTCCAACTTGTCCAGCGCAAGGCACATCTCCATATTCCATGCCCAGTCCAGCAAATAGACATAGCTCTAGAAAAGGTGACTCCTTGTCAAGAAGCTTCTTCAGTCTTTCTCTTACAAGAACTTTACGATTTCTCACTACGTGTCTGTGAATTCCCTTCTCTCCTCCACCAGCGTATGCTTTTCTCGCAAGCTCACTGTATTCTTTTTTCAAATTCTCACTGTTGCCCTTATTAATGCTATAAATTGTACTCATGTAAGACACTGAGTCCAAATCGTCTGTAATCTTCTTAAGTGGAAATTCGTGAAAACGCCTCCGTGTGAAATGAAACGTTAAAACGGGGTAAACATGAAGTCGACTAGAAATATACGTAATTACTTTAGAGGACTTCAATACTACTGACAGTAACATGTTTCCCAATTCGGTTTTTCTACTTGCGCCTTAACCCAGGTACGTCAGCCGTCGGAGTTCCTTTCTATGGAACTTAGAAAGGACCGCCCCCGGGCTACTGATATATAAGCGCTTATGAGTGAACTAATAACCCAATCACGCTATAATTACAACATATGAAATATAATACATAAACCATAAATAAATTTTCCATCGTATCTTACATGCATGTACAAGGAAAACCAGACTAGTGGCTGCCCGGATGATGAAATCCTACCTGGGCCTCTAACACTCCTAGCGACCAAAATAGGAACCTGGAAATCTACCTACAAAAGCTTTCTGCCAAAGGCAAAAATTAGTTGGTCAATGCCATATTGATATGCTAGTATCTCAATATATTTAAACTGAATGCATAGCCATCCAATCCAGATATATGTTATATGTCGTTACATTTTTTTTAATATCCTCATCCTTAGTGAGCTAGATAATGTTGGTTGCGTATACTCCAGACTTTATTCCTTCACCTGTCCGATTCGCAGCAGCAAAGCAATTTACGAACAGTTTTTCTCTATAAGAACGCCACACCAATGCAATATAATTACGCAGAATTATAGCTAGATATACCCGAGTTATTTTGAATACCGATATCGATTTAGTCGAACCTCCTTCTCACGCAGGATTTAATCAACCTCCTCGCCATGAAGGATTATTCACGGATATCAGTAGAACCGTTACTACATCATTTAATACGACTTTCTACTCCTACTATTGCCCATTCAAAATGCATAAATAAATATCGTAGCTCTGTATGAAAAAACACTACTACATCAGCACTAGTTCAAGTACAGTACTGCTGTTAGAGAAATGGCCAGGGAGGAGCCATGATCTCTGACAGTAGTTGAAGCTATGTGAATAAGGAAGGAGGATATAAGAATGCAAAGAACATATATTTTCACAATTCACTACACAAACTATTACTTATACAATTGTTTGAAAAAATTATCAGAATGTTCGTAATAAATTCTTGGCCGCCCGGAAAAAGATGTCCATATTACCAAAATTTGCATTTGTTAATGTGTTTTGTTCGTTGTCAAACGAAGAAGCTGAGCATTGCGGTTACGTACGCGGGAAGAAAAGCGTAGATGGAATAGGCTGCCATCGATATCGAAATTAGTATCACAGTGTCTGCAAATTTCGGAAAAGTCATTCATATTAAATGTAAATATGTAATTTTCCCTTGTTTTACGCATAGGACTGGTTCTTCTTATGTAATATGGTGAATGTGAAACTAACAGTAGTCGTCCTTAAAAAAATCGTGTACAACATGGGTTATCAACATAACTACTACTTATCGACCCATTGTGGGAAGACGTAATGTTGGTATGAAGATTTTTAATAGGGGGAGAGGTATATGTAACACAAATCAATACCATTTTTCTTTTTCTACCGCACTCAAATTTAATTTATTTTGCATTTTGTTCATTCGTTTTCATAAGAGGGTACTAAATTCCTTCTTGGAGAAACTTTTATTTTAACTAGATATCGGCTTATCGTAGCATGATGGTTTGAGTACTTCGAGTGTCACATAACGAGGCCTATCACATTTATCTATTCCAGGTCCTTTTTCAAAATAATATTTTTACTTGTAGTTTTAAACCATTTAAAGAACACTTACTGAATATCCTTATTTCGTTTGGTTCCAGCATAGTTAATCCAAAACAGGAACAGTACACAAAATATAGCCACCTCAGGTATTCATATATCGTTGCAGGTCTTTTCGAAACCTTCATTACATGCTTTTTATGGTAACGTACATTCAACAGCAGAATCAGTTGTTAAATGTCACATGAAAGCGACTACACGACGAAATGAAACTCGATAGGTCTTTCCAACACAATAGCTCAACGAATAATGCCAATAAACGACTTTTTGAAATTTAAATCACTTCCCCTTCTTCGCTGTTTGTACTGTTGTCAAGTATTTAGGATTTAAGAAACGAATCGAGATATCATTTGTAGACCATTGATCAGCACATATTGTAGATATACTTCGAATGGCGTAAAAATATAATAAAATCATTTCATTACAATAGAAACACATTGAAATGAATAATACATATATAGTACAGTACTGTGCAATGTACAAGAACGGTTTATATCATGGTTCGGCCGTTCTAATGCGTGGCGACGCTGCTGCTGGTTTTCAAACAGGCAAAACAAAGGCGGGCAACGCCATATTGTATTTCTGAGTGTGCATGCTTTGTCTTTCGCTGCCTTTTGTTGAGTAATTCTTTGACTGTGTCTGTTTTAACCATGGGACCTAAGTAGGATACGCATAACGTGGGTTATTACGGTATAATAGAATACAATAAATTAATAACAAACACGTATACCACTACACTTTTCCAGTTTCACAGATTTCGGATTTTAGTACTGTACTGTTTGAGCAACGAGTAAATAAAAAAATATAATCACAAAGAGTCGTGATCTCTGACAGTGGAGGATGCCAAACATAAAAATGAAAACAGTCGAACAAAATTTTCAATCGCTCGATATTCCAGAATATATGGTGCGCGACATTTTATACGGAAGGGTTTTTCGCTACTGCCGTTTCGGACAGCCAGGTATAAATAAGAAGGAATTCATTTACAGCGTCTTCTTGATTCATCTCCGAAACTGGTTAGCATAGCTAGTTTGTATGGCATGAAAAGAAGATTGAAGGTTCCAATTGTATACTGTACGTTAATCAACAATACTGATGTGTCCATATCACCAAAATTTGCTCGTGAGGATGTGTTTTGTTCTTTGTCAAACGAACAAGCTGAGCATTGCAGTTGCATATGCTGGAAGAAAAACGCAGATGGAATAGGAGGCCATCACTATCAAAATTAGTATCACAGTGTCTGAAAATATCGGAAAAGTTATTCATATTAAATGTTAATATGTTATTTTATTGTAAATTTTATTAACTCTACGCATTATCGAACCGTTTCCCAACACACCCGCCTATTGTATTTATATCAATGTATCAGTATCATGTGAGTAAGTTAATACACAAGATACACGAGTTAATACTGTTATATCAAATCTGCTTCTGTCACTCATCATTAGACTCGTGAAGCTATCTGCACAATTTCAGAAAATCTCCTTCAAATCCTTTTGGAAGATACTTGAAACATAGTTTTCGTTTGCTAAACTGCAGCGTTTTAGAAGCCACTGTTTTTTTACTTGGGTCGGGATACTAAGGGAAGTTCGAAGTTCAATAATTATAAACATTATAAAGAACACTTACTGAATATCCTTATTTCGTATGGTGCCAGCATAGTTAATCCAAAACTATAACAGTACACAAAATATAGCCACCTAAGGTATTCATATATCGTTACAGGCCTTTTTGATATCCTCATTCTATGCTGGCGTACGTTCTGAAGCGGGATTAGGAATGCCGTTTCCCACATAAGGCTCTATCCCCCACAATAGCTAAATGAATAATACTGTACTAATATACCAATTTTAGGAAATCAAATCACTTCCCTTCGCTTCTTTACAATACAATAGCTATTCGTACTGTTGTCAAATACTAACAATTCAAGAAACGAATCGCGAAATTTATCGTAGTCAAATGATCATATCATATGGTATATTGAAACGCAATGAAATTAACAACGACCACGCATACTACAGTATTCAAGCCCCGACCGGTCTGAATAATAGCGTTAATAGTAGCATTGTACGTACAGAAGACAAGGCAAGTAAGTTAGTTAGTTTCTCGCCACGCAGACTTTTTGGTATATCTTATATTATTTTCAAAGCCTCTTCTAATGGCCATCTACTCCTCGTATATACTATATATAACAAAGTTTATTTGAATAGCGATATCCATCTCACAGGATTCAATAAACCTTGCATAATCTTCGCAAGAATGGAATAATCACTAACATCCGTACATTTAACCATAACTACCTGTCAAGGGATACTGCAAACTGTTGTACGATTCTCTAATGTTACAAATGCCGAAAATAAAAATAAATGTCGTTCCTTAGTATGAAACAAACAGACAAATTTCGGATTTTAGTATTTCGAAGTATTGTACTGTACTACTGTTCCAGCAAAGAGTAAATAAAATATGTCATCCATGGAAGAGTCGTGATCTCTGACAGTAAAGGAAGCCAGGCATAAAAATCAAACAGCAAACGAAGTCAGAAAAAAAATTCAGTCTTGAAAAATCAAACAGTCAAACTAAATTTGGAATCGCTCGATATACTAGAATACAGGATGGACGACATTTAATACTGATGGGTTTGTCGCTGCTGCCGTTTCGGATAGTCATAAAAAAGAAAGAATTCATTTAAATCGTCCTCTTGATATGTGTGACATGAAAATACTGATGCTCTGTTAAAAATCTACCAAATATTGCTGTGAATATATTTTCACGATTCATTACACAAACTATCACATGTACGATTGTTAGAAAAAAAAAATCAGAGTGTTCGTCATGAGTTTCTGGGCCGTCCGGAAAAATCTGTACATATAACCAGATTTTGCTCTTTGTCAAACGAAAAAGCTGAACATTGCAGTTACATATGCAGGAAGAAAAACGTAGATGGAATAGGCGGCCATCGATATTGAAATTAGTATCACAGTGTCTGAAAATTTCGGAAAAGGTATTCATATTAAATGGTAATATGTTATTTTATTGTAAAAATTGTGCAAGGCCCACGTTTTACGCTTTGGATTGACTTCTGCTTATTCTGTCGTATATAAAACATGGCAGAAGACAGGCAAAAGTAGTCCTAAAGAAATTCGTGTACGACATGGTTTATTAACTCTACGTATTATCGAACCGTTGCCCAACACATCCGCCTACTGTATTTATATCAATGTATCAGTATCCTGCAAGTAAGTAAATACACGAGATACACGAGTTAATACTTTTATATCAAATCTGCTTCTGTCATTCATCATTAGACTCGTGAAGCTATCTGCACAATTTCAGAAAATCTCCTTCAAATCCTTTCGGAAGATACTTGAAACATAGTTTTCGTTTGCTAAACTGCAGCGTTTCAAAAGCCACTGTTTTTTTACTTGGGTCGGGATACTAAGGGAAGTTCGAAGTTCAATAATTATAAACATTATAAAGAACACTTACTGAATATCCTCACTTCGAATGGTGTCAGCCCATTTAATGCAAAACTATAACAGTACACAAAATATAGCCACCTCAGGTATTCATATCTCGTTACAGGCCTTTTTGATATCCTCATTTTATGCTGGCGTACGTTCCGAAGCAATTTGTTGAATGCCGTTTCGGCTCTATCTCGCACAATTTTATGCTGGCGTACGTTCCGATGCAAGATAATATGTTGAATGCCGTTTCGGCTCTATCTCGCACAATAACTAAACGAATAATACTGTACTAATATAACAATTTTAGGAAATCAAATCACGTCCCTTCACTTCTTTACAATACAATAGCTGTTCGTACTATTGTCAAATAATAATGATTCAGGAAATGAATCGCGAAATTATTCGTAGTAAAATGATCATATCATATGGTATATTGAAACACAATGAAATTAACAACGATCAGGCATACTACAGTATTCAAGTACTGATCTGTCTGAATAATAGCGGTAATAGTAGCATTGTACGTACAGAAGACAAGGCAAGTAAGTTAGTTTCTCGCCATACAGACTTTTTGGTATATCTTATATTATTTTCAAAGCCTCTTCTAATGGCCAACCACCCCTCGTATATACTATATATAGCAAAGTTCATTTCAATAGCGATATCCATCTCACCGGATTCAATAAACCTTGCATAATCTTCACAAGAATGGAATAATCACTAACATCCGTACATTTAATCATAACTACCTGTCAAGGAATACTGCAAACTGCTGTACGATTTTCTACTGTTACGAATGCCCAAAAAAATTAATGTCGTTTCTTAGTATGAAACAAAAAGACAAATTTCGGATTTTAGTCTTCAATTCAATCTTCAAAAAAACAAACAATCAAACTAAATTTGTAATCGCTCGATATACTTGAATACAGGGTGGGCGACATTTAATACTAATGGGTTTGTCACTGCTGCCGTTTCGGATAGCCAGAAAAAATAAAGGATTTATTTACATCGTCTTCTTGATTTATCTCCGAAACTGGCAAGCATAGCTGATATGTATGACATGAAAATACTGATGCTCACTTAAAAATCTACCAAATATTGCTGTGAATATATTTTCACGATTCATTACACAAACTATTACATGTACGATTGTTTGAAAAAAAATAGAGTGTTCGTAATGAATTTCTGGGCCGTCCGGAAAAATCTGTATATATTACCAGAATTTGCTCTTGTCAAACGAAAAAGCTGAACATTGCAGTAACATATGCAGGAAGAAAAACGTAGATGGAATAGGCGGCCATCGATATTGAAATTAGTATCACAGTGTCTGAAAATTTCGGAAAAGGTATTCATATTAAATGGTAATATGTTAGTTTATTGTAAAAATTGTACATGGCCCCCGTTTTACGCTTTGGATTGACTTCTGCTTATTCTGTCGTATATAAAACATGGCAGAAGACAGGCAAAAGTAGTCCTAAAGAAATTTGTGTACGACATGATCAATGTATCAGTATCTTGCGAGTAAGTTAATACACAAGATACACAAGTTGATTACTTGTATATCAAATCCCTTCATATCGTTTCAGAAGACACTTAAAACAAAACAACAGTTTTTGTTTCTAAACTGCAGCGTTTTTAATGTCACTATATTTAGACTTGGGTCCGGATACTAACGAATGTTTGAAGTGCAAAAATTATAAACATTTTAAAAGAACACTTACTGAACATCCTTATTTCGTGTGGTTCCAACAAAGTTAATCCAAAACAGAAACAGTACACGAAGTATAGCCGCCTCAGGTATTGATATATCGTTTGTGGCTTTTTTGATGTCCCCATTCTATGCTAGGGTAGCTTACATTCAGAAGCAGAATCAGTTGCTGAATCCCGTTTGCCACAGAACGAGCTGGTGGTATACGATTAAATAATATTCGATAGGATTTATCCAACACAATAGCTAAACAAATAATACTAATATATTACTTTTTTAGGAATTTAAATCACTCTCCTTCGCTTCTTCACAATACGATAGCTTTTCGTACTGTGATCAAATATTTATGTTTCTAGAAACCACTTGAGATATTATTTACATAGTCAAACGATCATATCATATGCTATATTAAAAAACAATAAAGTGAACAACGACCACTAATACTACAGCATTCAAGCCCTGACCTGTCCGAATAACAGCCGTATTAGAAGCAACGTACGTACAGAAGGCAAGGCAAGTGAGTCAGTAAGATTATCGCCATACAGTTTATATTAATTATGAAGCCTTTCTGATGGACAACCACTCCTCGTGAATGGAAGATATTCACGCTATGTATGACGGAGTCTGAGTAGCGATATCCATTACGTCGAATTGCCATCTCACACAGGAATCAATAAATCTCACATACCCCTTTCCTAGAAATGATTAATCGCTAATTTTCAGTCGCCGAAAACAAGAAACCATTATGTATTAGTGTCAGTTAGTATTCCTGAATACACGATGCACGACATTCAATGCGGGTTCAATTCACGGATAACCATAAATAAAATTCATTTCCACCACCTTCGTTTTGTGATTTTAATTTCGCACCCCCCTCATGCTTGGCTCGTTAGACAGCCTGACTTCCCTCTCTCACCACTACACTCTGTTTATTTGTTTCGGTAATCTGATGTTCTATCTCCGAATACTGCCTATAGCCTCACTCAATCTGTCTGTTATGAAAGTTCCAGTCGTATACTGTACGTTAATTAACAATATTAATGAATCATTTACGTTTGCTCGAAAGAAATAAGGTCAACAGAGAATTCACAGGTCATTGTTAAACTACACTCTCGATATATTGCCAACGTATCAACTTCAGGCTCCATGTCTCTTTCGATATAACCAAGAAATAGTTTAACGCATCACAATCTTGAAGTTAGGTAAACATACGGAACTTCGCTCATATTGATACAGAATCATTCCTGCGTAATATGTTATTAATGTAACTAGCTATTCCGAAGATCGTCTATTTGACAAGCGACAAAAACCAGAACCGCCTCATCAGATAATTCAACGTAAGTTTCAGAAAGGCGGAAAATAGAGCAAGTAGGATTGTAGAAGCAATACAAAATGCACACTTTAACCCACGTTACCAAATGTATTCGAGTCCGCCATATAACATATACCAAGGTTTCCTAATCCTAACATTTCAAAGACGTGTGATAGACTTAAATCTCACGTAGAAACAGATGAATTTGATAAAAGTATTCCAAATTTTATTCAAAAACTAACGCATTGTTTCCCCCCCTATTTTACCTGTCAATCATGGAGAGAAAACAGAAGCTCACCACCTTACGGATGAGAGTATTTTGGCATTAAGCTTGGAAGTACTATCCTTCTTAGGTTCCGTGGCTAAAACATATACAGTCAAGGAATTACTCACGAAAAAGCAGCGAAGGACAAAGCAAGTACATGCAGAAATACATATGGCGCTGCCCGCCTTGTTTTGCTTGCTTGAGTACCAGCAGCAACAACAACGCTACACGGTAAGGTGGCAGAACTACGATGTATGAACAGTTTATTGTACGATACACAGTACTACGGTATGCAGTATATGCATTATTTTGTTTCATTGCGTTTGTATCGTACAGTAATCATTTTAATATATTTTCAATGAAATATATATTTATTCTACAAAAACAAAAATTGCTCTAGAAAGTAGCGTAAAGCAGAATCTGACGTAACTCGAGGTGTGATCGCTCTACGATACTCCCTTCTTCAATACCAAACTCTGGTAATAGATAAGTAATAACTCTACATAGTTATTACTTATCTCCACTTTTTTTAATACGGACATAATTCTTTAATACGGACATAAAAGTGCTACTTGATCACTCCCCACCAGCATCACTAGCCACCCCCTTTTCACTAACTATAATTGATTACGCTGTCGCCCGCAAGAGTGCGGCAAACCACCGTAAAACAGAACAGGGCACCACAATCAAATTTTGCAATCAAATTAAACTTCGTTCGTATAACCCAATGTTCAGAAGTCGCTGGTTCGTATGTCATTGAGCGTTTGTACATATTATTCGCCGTTCAATTCTAAGTAAATAATGAAAGGGAAAGACCACACTGGGTGTGGCAATATAAGCAATATATCTTAGTACCACAATTAACTTGCTGTCAAAAAACCCGGACATTACTTCACGTGGATAGCACTCTGCCAGTATTATATATAGTTATCATATTGTTATCAAATTCCTACAATGTTATGAATAGACTTGGGTGGCTATCATATTTAACGATTCAGCTGAGACACAGGAGAAGAAGTTGATATTTTTATCAATACGCTCAGTGTAATGCAGTTACATGGATTGTGTTCATGCAGATCAAACTTTACTAAAAATGTATGTTGATATATTTTCATCACTTGCATCTACAACCTGTTAGATTGTATCACTAGTATTTTTTTACTTACAGGAAAGAGATATTTTTCAATCATGGTCTTTAATGTTAACAATGATATTATTTTAGATCACCCTGCTCGCATGCACTCATTTAAAAATAAACATAGCAACATATATATATGTGAAAAATAAATAGATTACCTGGTGAGCTGGATTAACATCAACTTAGATTTCGTCAGATTCTGTGTCCCTGTTTCATTATAATTTATTCACCATATGATCCAGTGTTCATCTGATTTGCCTGAACATACAAAAAATAATACAATGTATTATTTTTAATTTGAAAAAAAAATATCACATTCTGCCCAGCAGCTGAGAAAATATTTGGGACTATGCAATATTAATTGATGATGATGGAGAAGATAAAGTTCATGTGTGATTAAAATCCACTTTTAATCTAAGTTTGGTTCTCAGTACAGCAACTTGATAAAGTCAAGTGGTTGGTTGGTTGAAGACTGTTGAGGGTGGGGAGTAAGACACCACAGAAAAGTTTAGAATGAATTAACAAGCAGGACTCTAGTTTTGATTACATATGCAGATCAAACATCAACTATCACATGGTTGGCTGCAGAAATATAAGGGTCGTACCCATTTAGTGGTCCCATGCTGTCGACTTGAATTTATTACTGTGAATAAGGGGCCCTAAAAAGAATTAAACAACATTCGGGCCCATGCTGTTTTTGCTGTTGACTTCAAGCGACTTGGAATCTATTACGGTGGATTGGCGCCCTCAAAAAAGGGGATTCTTGGAAATTTGTTCTTCACTTCATTAAGGCGACTTTAAATTTAATACTATGGGAATGCAGCCTCCGAGAAAAGAAGTCATTATTAACTTATCTCTGTGACTGCACGAATTATCCGTGCTAATATTGGCATGTATGTGTAGCACATATATAGTTTGTTGTAAATCACACACAGAAAATAAGTTAGTACTGTTAGCCCTGTACAAGGCAGCGAGGAACAGCGTCTTCAGAAGGGGCATAAAATCTTTCATCCAGAGATTTTCACCCGCAGGGACCACGTGAATCGCCCGCGAAGGCGTGTTCCAAAACCAGCACTATTCACCATTTTGTAACACTTGCATTGTTGTAGATTTGATGGCAATGACAATATTGATAAATTTTTGAAAACAAAAACGTTTTATGAACTTTGACCTTGTTTTATCATCAAAGGTAAACGGGCAACTTTGTTACTCTGGAAGTTTGTATCAAACAAGTACCCCTTCGTATTACTCAGTACCCTTGAAGTAACTCTCAGGTTCAAAAAGGTTGGTGACCCCTGCTCCAGTCTAATCCCTTTTTGCACGCCCGAGATTACAGAATATTCGATCTCCGTTTCTGCCTACGATGAATGACAGAAAACACTAATGAACGATCTACATCAAGTGATATAAATGCTAGACGAGATACAGAAAATACGCAAAGGCACTAATGAGTATTGCTGGTTTTATTAGCAAGTGAACAATCAAAAACCATATTACTGTTCAGATTTGGTCTCTTACAGAAAAATGTGAGAAGCAGCGTTTGGTATTATACAAGCAAGCACAATGCTCAAACGTCAAGCAGATTTGTCATAAAAACACTGTGAACACATATATGAAAGCAAAAATCTTACTTCTGTTCCTTCTTTAAGCATAGAAATTTCCAAGGAACAAATAAGATCCAGATAGCAGTTATGTAATTCGTCACGACCAATGATAGCGATGCATACACACATAAATTAATTTAACCTTTAACCTTTGTACTGATTTACTGTTGAAAACAGAGCAGAGTTATTTGCAGTCAACGCCGATAAAATATTTAGCATAAAATAGTCTGAATCGTTCCTTGCGATTTTTCTCCAATTGTGTCTCAAACACATCTCACGGGAGCTTTAAAAATATACCATAACAGGTAATATAGCAAATACAGTAGTTAACAAAAGCACTACAGTATCTTTATCGCTTTCCCAGCAAGCTCATTTTGTTATTTGTGTACCATACAATAACCTGTACAGCTGTATAGATACAATCCATTTACACCAACACCCTTCCACATACACAGCACATAGCAGTAACGTTGCCACTTAGCACAGGAGAAAATTAAAAGCATTTCTGATTTTAAAACGCTGGCAATTTCCTATTGCGACCATGGCTACGTTTCTACTATATGAAGCGACCTCCTAGCATACATTGCTTTCGATCTATACAGGATTAGTAAAGATCACGACAAATAAAAACAGACTAGCTGTGTACTTATTATATTATCATTAAAAAGTCTTGCGGTACCAGCGAACTGCTATGCGCTATCCAGAAAACATTGCTGTACGATACTTCAATCTCAAACATTCAAATCGAATCTTACAAAATCAAAGTACTGGCACGGTGTAAAAACATAATGAAACGAAATCGATGGTATGTCTGAAACAGAAAAAATTTAAAGAACGAAGGAACAATGATTAGTTAATTACTGTAAAAAGTTTTCAGACCTCTATTTGAAGGAAGAGTAACTTCAAGAATTTAATTATTACTAAAGCGAGGGAATGAATCTGGCACATGATGCAAACCCTACCTAAGAAACCGGATACGCGGAGGAAAACTTGAGAAAGGCGGTAAAGCCTAAAAATCTTTGATTTTAGAACTGGTTTCCGTGTCACGGTTCCCACTTTGTCAAATACGAACGGTAAAAGGGCTATTTGCAGACAATGCTTCGCTGCAGTTAATTATTTTTTCTTTAAATGGGAGGGTTTTGAATACGAATTTCCAAATAAAATTTTGTCGTACTGCTCCAGGTAAACAACGGTGACGTAGGGTGTTTTCGTATATCACAGCATAGTGTATTCTTAGCGATTACGGTTGATGGAACATTGCTTCTTATGCACATATGATTACGACTAACAATGATCTGCAATTTGATGGCTTTACTCAGGGGTCATGTAGAGTATGATTGAGGTTAAATCTTAATAATCTCACAGTAACCCAGTGACTAGGCACATTTGTTGCAGTGTAATTCGACGGAAAACGCGAAAATTACAGTGTGTGACATCCCATGTTGGGTCTGGTATAGGTTAATAGGCCGTATACTACTGGTAATTTTGAATAAGGTGCGGATAGCACCTGCTTTGAATCTCTTAGGTATGCAAGAATTACACCAGTAAATAGTGTATGAAGCTAGAGGAAAGCGCAGGAATTCAAGCGTATCGAACCCACTTCATCTGACGCACTGATATGGTATAAAGGTTAAGTTTTGTTTTACAACGCCAACGAATAGCAAAATGTGTTATTAACTTTCAGTTGTGTTAATTCAATTTCAGTAACCGTGCAATCTTTAAACTTATTTTTCAAGTAAAGTTGAAATTACATTTTATCCTTTAGCATGTTTGCTGATGACATAGTATTCAGTGTAGGATCAGGGTAACAGGTTGAGATTATCCAGCATAATGCCATATGACCACATTTTACTGTTCACCTCTTTGTAAAAGCGCATATTGTATAGATTGTATACCACGCTGTTCCCTAAATCCCCAAGTCAGACGGGGTTGCATAGACTAAAGGGAAGTCATTGTTCGCCGTTATCTAGAGAAAGGGCCTGTTTTTGCATTTACGCCCCAACGATTACGCTCGCGTGAGGAGAGTCTGGAATACGAAATACGAGTGGGTGCAAGTTTACTGGCCCGTAGCAACGCATAAGAACCGTTCATCTCTATTACAAAGACCCTCTCCTAAGGCGGGATGAATTAATAATGGCGGAGTGGGATGAAAAGATATTGTAGGGGTTTAAATGATTGAGTGATAAAATATCAACTAGGTCATTCATGTCATTCATATAGCTTCATTGTTCAAATTTACCAACGCAGAGGATAAGCGATATTACTGGAATCCCAGATATAAGGAAACACAACAATTACGTAATGGTGTTTCAACTACTGTAATTGCTTAGCTATATAATACCGCTCGAAATATGACACCTGATTTATCGCACAAACAGCGAACCCCTGAAGCAAATTCCCAGCTGTACAGGGAAAAGCACTCTCAACGTTCCACTCTGTTTACAACACATTTTAACGGATCCTAGTTTTTATTACACAATATATTATTACCATTCACTCATTCTTTATTATTCGGCGTATGAAACGTAAAGCTCATATCTGAAGAGTCCATTCCCACACAAATGTATATACTTATATATTTTAACCTAGATGTTCAAACGCATTCTTGGAACATATCCAAAATAACTTTAATTAGAGTTGGATTAGATATTTTGATCGGAACAAATAAAGCGGCAAAATATGGCTAATCGCCAATCTACTGTATTGTTTTTACATCAGTCAAGGTAATAAAAATGACACAATAGCAGTTCAATTCTATAAGGGATGACCTTTATTGTTTTAACCGTTGCCTTTTCTGTGTTCTTTTCTTTACTTTTCACAATTCCATAGAGTATTTAATTCTGGATGAGAAACTTGAACCGATGCGATCAAACGGCGGTCTCAATAGTAATATCAAATTTACTGAAGTCAAGATGGTTCTCTAACTTGAATTAACCATCGCTATATAACAGAATGGAATAAGTGAAGACAAATGCTGTTTAAGGGTAATGGCCAAACGATTTTGTTTCCTTTAAAACGTCTAGATGGAGGGCGGTTTGATCTGGTGTTCATAAGCATTTCCCATGTTATGATTTCCCGCATACCATCAGAATGATCATAGCTCCAATAATGTTAATGAGTTTAGTAATCGACCAGCAGTGTTTTAAAAAACAAATCGCTTAAGTATTGAAGTGCTATTTCCTATTAGACCCTTGTTTAACAAATTGCTTATTACTACTACGAGATAGAGTTGAGTTGATCAGTAATAGCAGCGCGTCGAAGTGTCTTTTCGCTCGAACGGACTAATATAATACCGTGGTGCGCGTACTACAAGTTAACCGTTGGAAGAAACCTACCGACGTACTTTACCGTGCCATATCCCCCTCGAGACCGTCTAAGGGTGAATGGATTAGATTTCACGGCACGAAATCGCCCGATTACTTGTGAATACTAAACGATTTTCGTCTTCCCACCCTTAATTTTACGCTCAGTTGGTCTTACGGTCGAAGTAATGAAATTAAAACAGCGTCTATCTCGACGTATAAACAAGACCTTTAACACGCTTTGGCACTATTGCAAAAGGGAAGACATCGTGGAATGTCTGTGTTAATCCACCAGGCGTAGGAGATAAGTTTTCTTTAGCTATTTTATTGTTTTCTGATAGGAAATTCGTTTGGTTTACATAACTTTGGATTTTTCCCCGCGGTTACCACCGGAAATACCGAATTCATAAAAAAATAGGTAACCCGAATGTAATTTTGGTGTGATTTTGCTTGAAACGTGTCTGAGTTTTATGTCAAGCCTAATGTGTGAAAATTAGTGTATAGGAATAAGCACTATCGATGGTATGTCTAACTTGTTGACTGTACAGATGTGTGAGTTTATCCCCATCTAGTAAGAGCTCTAGAGAAGATTAGTATTGCTATTCGTCTTGCTAACCATGAAGTTTGGTAAGCGATCCTATACCTTAACATAACCCATGAACACATTTGGTAACAACCCTGGAAACCGTTCGTATTTGATTCGCTTGTGGCTTACAGCGTATGGGTTAACGTCAGACCCAAATTTAGAAGCTGTTACGACGTTGACACTAAAGAATTTAAAGTGGATGAACCGTGTAGATAGCGTGCAAGAATATATACGAAAATTTGCAACTTTAGTGTTTTTAGCAGGGTAGATTACGCATTCATACCAAAACCCTCGCTTAAGTAAAAAGCAACACTAAATTATGATGACAGAAACGTTGTCTGCAAAGAGTTACTAGACTCGACGCAGCCTTCTCTTTCAAGCATTCTTTTAAAACAGTCGGGCAAGTAAAAATATTTAGTTACGCACTGCGGAACACGAGCAAAAGATGGACCCTGCCAGAGGGGAGCATATACTTTATAAAAAATAGATAATCATAAAAAGTAGCAATCAATGCCGTTGGGGGTATAATATAAAGTAAAAATACGACTTGCGTATTGACGACACGAAGATTTTTATCTTTCGAGCTATCAGTGAGAAGATGACCTCCCATTCTACGAGAAGACGACATACTGCATGGCAACGATAAAATAGGAAGTGGCAGTGTGAAAAACTATTTACATTTTGCAGGGGATTGTGCTCCTAGAGGTGGGTGAGCATTATCACATAGGTAGCTAGTTAAAATACAGTAATATGTCTGTACCTAGGAACCTATTATCATTATTTTTATAATATTGGAAATACTGTAATGAATAACTATTCTCAGTGGCCTCTAGTCTTCAAACCTCTTATTTCCACACTTAATCTACGACACGCAGCTCTGGCGCAGAGACGATGACCGATCTCGCAATGGCAGAATTGCGGGAAGGCGTCATGTGGGAACTGTATTCGCCTTCTTCGCCACTGCTGCTGCCGCCGCTCATGCTTCCAGGGCTGTGATAGTGGAGTCCCGGACTTACACTGTTGGATCTTAGAGACGGCGATATGCATCTGAAAATTTATTTACAATGTATTTTTTGTAATCACGAATTTATATTTATGTGAAGAGCTTTTCAATGCAATTTATCAGCCAGTTATTCAATCAATCTTTATCATGAGCTTTAGGAATTTACGAGTTTACAAAAACACTGTAGCGTCAGGAAAATGTCTGTCGTTAACCTACCTCTTGTCCAAGTCTTCGGGACTCGACGGTGGATTGTCGATACCAACCGACCCACTGCTACCAGTCTCCGCCTTCATGAGTTCACGTTCGCGTTTTTGCTTGCGCCATTTTGCACGACGATTTTTGAACCAAACCTACAACACATGAGAAATATTTTTCAGTGAATAAACACCAACTATAAAACTGGTTTACGCCAGTATTTGACAGTATGATCCTAAGCCTGGAACCAAAGCTTTCCTTCAATTTCCTCTTAAAAGGTACCTTACCTCAACTCTTTCTTCCTTGAGGTCGACTCTTTCAGCCAACTGTTCGCGCATAACTACATCAGGGTAGTGCGTTTTCTGGAACATGCTTTCGAGCGATTCTAGCTGCTCTTCAGTGAAGATGGTGCGATGGCGACGTTTGCGTTTCGCTGGGAGACGGTAGAAAAATCCAGGTGCAGTCTGGAGAGCTCCTACGTTGGAAGATGCTAAAGGATTTCCACCCGCGGCGGCGGCAGCGGCCGCAATTGCGTAGGGAGAAAGGAAGGTCGGTGGAATCACTGAAAAAATAATAAAAATGATTCGGTTACAATCGCATATATCTCGATGCTCTTTTAGAATCAGTATAACAATGAAAAATTGTCGGATCATTTTTCCAAGGTCACTGACAACTACGGTTTTCTGCCAAGAAGGCAGCGTATAATTCACGAAAAACTTCACGTAAAACCGTGCTAGTGAACACCGTGTTAACCAAGGACTCGTAAAAATTGCTAAACATTTCTCTGTTCGGCTAATGACCTTTGCTGCGGAAGTACGAACCAAGTTCGCCTCCCATGGGAAGAAACAAATATGTGTAATTGGCAAGTTTTAACCAACTGAATGATGTCAAAGTCTTCTCTCATAACCGATATTTTCGAATCGTGAAAATGATGGGGAGCGTAATTTACAGACTTACACAAATATTGATCCCGCCAAAAACGTGAAGTTATGGCTGGCATACAACTTCGGAAATAACGGTCGCTATTACTCTCAAAACTGAACTCATCCCTAGACAATAACCGAGTCTGAACATCAAAATTAATCTCTAACTTCTGTTGAGTTTAAAATCCCTGGAGACCTCACGCGTACCTACTATTTTTTGATAACTCTGAGCGTAGTGCTGGTAAACGAAAATTCGTTTACAGTAGTGAGGATTTGTTGTAGAATAATTCTACCAACCGTTCATTCATTACTCACAGCTTTACGAAAAATCACTCATGTCTCTATGCGCGGAGGAAACCAAGTTCAGGCTGAGCAGACTGTTGTTACGTGTTGGAAGATGACTTAATAGGTAAAACAAATCTAAGCCAATTCACTATGCAAACAGACTTTACACTGTGTTTTGGTCAAAACGAACGTAAATTTGAGATGAGTGTTTATCTTACTCCATAGAAGAGAATCTACATGTAATCGTAATCATTTTTACATGTTTTCAGGTATCTAATTACTAGTTTCTGGTATGAATTTGAAGTGTTTACTCCTACTCTTACAAATGAGAGACTGTTCTAATAGAAGAGGATCTATGTGTAATCATTTTTACATATTTGAGGTATCTAATTACTAGTTTCTGGTATAAATTTGAAATCGTAATGTTTATGATAATTCGCTAATCTGGTACCAGTGCGGTGTTTGGTACAGATTGACTGTAAATCAAATTGATTCCAGGTAAACGATTTCGCAACTTTACCCTTTTAAACTCCGTAAAAGCTTGTAAACAATTTATTAATAGACCAGGCAGCACGTTAACAGTAACCCGCATAGATTACAGACCTGCAATAAATGGAAAGGGGGCAGCCGGGAAACTGTTTAATGTTGTTTATAATCTGGTTTAAATATAGATTTGCCCTATCGAACCTCAAACGACAGCTAGCTTCTTTATCTGCACCGAATTTAATTGAAAATAAAATACATATCAATATAATTGCAACTTTAACGACGTGGGTATTTATCTTGGCGTATTGTCGTCGGACCTCCTCTGTTGACAGTGACGAATTAACTTTCGAGTCCCGTTATCGTATCGTTCTAGAGAAAACCCGCCTTCCCTGACTACGAACAATGACGTCAAGAATATTTGGCGAGCATATAACGCGAGAAAAAAACGATTAAGCCGAATTTGAAATCTAATATCGAGGTCTGGCAAAGATCACTCAGATTTACGAGGGTTTTATATTATTTGTGCTGTCATAACGGCGGGAAGATGGAGCGAAACGAACACCCGCGACCTATCGATGAACCCTGGTGCCTGCTCCAACAGAAGCTATTAACAGTGCAGTAGTTAACGCGATAATATCACTTCTTGCTGACAGAGTGATAATGAAAAACTGTAATACAAGTCTAACCCCGACTACTATTAAACTATAAAGTTGACAGTTGCCTATGTAGTAACACGATAGAACCTATTTTAAGGACTGAAGAGAACCGTAGTTATAGCGAACGTCTGAATAATTCTTATACTGTATATACGAGAGGGTGCTGAATCTTGTCCGTGGAATGGAGTTAATCTATCTGTTATTCTGAATCGCGCATAAACGATTGCCTCATACAGCAGCAATGAAGATTATGATGATTAAATTTACACACAACTTTAATTTGCTAATTGTATTCATCGACACTTGCATCTGAATTGCGCTACACCTAATTTGTGCGCTAATGAGCCATGGCCATGGAGAAAAATGGAAATCGTATACTAATTCGCCTGAGAAAACAGACTAATTGCTATAGACATTCACCTAGGTATTTACTCTGTCATTATACGAACGATGCGCGGATGTGACGTAATTAATCGCTTATAATCCAGCGATAATAATGAAAATGTTTTAAATCAAATCGGAACGACGCCTTGTGTTACCAAATTATGCGAGAAGGCACGGAAATTGAAGGGAAGGGCCTTCCGACCAACAAATGTTCATGCAAATCCTGTTAAGTTAATCACACGGTTCACGGTACTTCAAGTCGGTATAAACGATTGAGTGATGTTTAAGCGTTGAGTAAATTACGTCATATTTAACGTATACCCATGGCGGATAACAATTGCACTAGTCAAGTGTTTAATTATGTGAAATGCTGATATCAAAACAAGATAAACCTGTAATTAGACATGAAAGTCATTCCAGTTACCCAGGATTTTTAATGTCTATTTTTATTCCAATTCGGTATTCTCGAACTTGCAAGATAAATTTAATCCGTAATGTCATAAGACGCTAATTAAAGTCGGACTTAAAATGCCTACTTCAACGTAAACATGCAAAAAGTAGCATTTAAACACTGTCATCTTTGAAAGGTTACCGGAGATTATTTATCTTGTTTTCTTTTAAAACGGAATGTCAGTTTTCGAAGCTTATAAAGAATTCAAAAAAAGATACGTCATATAATAATGAAATCAACAGTCACGTCTGCGGTATCAGCTTACTGTTTTGGCAATTCGCTGTTCCGAACTCGCTACAGCAAAATATCACAAAATGCTGATCCTGGTAAACAATTCGTTTTCAACACGTCCCTAATGGAATTGTTTGGGTCAAGCGTGCTAACGGTAAACAATATATCACGCGCACTCCTTTGACAAATAACAAAATGGCGTAACGTAAAGCTAAACTGCGAGAGGTGGCGGAAGGGGGACGCCGGAACTATTAACGGATAAGCGTTGTCGGTCAAAAATGTATTTTAAAATTTATTGCCATAAGTACTCCATCAATATAGCTCAAAGGTGAAACTAACGTATTCGCGTAAACCAAGCCATGGCGCGAAAACAGGAAAAAGATGTGAAAGACATAAATCCCCTAACATACTTAATTTTCGACACGGGGCAGAGAACCTGAATGCAGAATGTCATTGAACCATGGTATTCCTCCCCTATTCTCCTTGAAACAGGATTAGCAAAGATACTTCTGGAACAATATCCCGTTTCCAACCCTTGCGTTAGCAAGACAAGAGGCATGGGGGGAAAACTATTGTCGAGCATAAAATCTGGGTATGGCGCCAGCTTGTCTGAGCCGCGAAAAGAAATAAACAATCAGTTAGAAGCGACTGGCTTTAATATCATCTAAAAGCTGACCGAATTTAAGTTAGTAAAGTAAGTAGAAAAATGATGGGGTATATAATAGATGATCTTGTCCACGGTATTAACAATTCGTAACGGTTAAAGAGGGAGAAAATCGCTACTAGAAAGCAGACGAAATTACTAATACTTCACGGGCACCTTAGCTCATCTCAGTAGAAGCGTAAATTACGTTACTTTGTGTTCTTGATTACATACTGAGAAATGTTTATCATGAAAAGCGCAAAAATAAATTTATTGACAACATTTGTAGTGTTTATCGGATCGCCCACAGATAAATGCGAATGTTAAAGGATTATTTGTCAAATTTACACAACTTCTTTACGATGGACCTACACATTTGATATGAGCGAATATAGAAATCGCTACAGCGACTAGAACAGAGCCTACTACTAAGTAATGATTCACGATCGTGTCTCGAAATGAAAACATTTGGACATTTGATTTGATTATAATGTAATATGTGGAATGAAACAAGCGCTTGCTTCACAATCGCCGCTACATCAAAGAAATCTAGATTCGATTATAAATCTTACGTCTGGATGGTTAAGCTTCGCCGGTTTCACTGAGCACAATGGTCTCTATTGAAAAAATGGGCGAAAACACTCCGTAAATCTGATTCCAAGAAAAACTAAACGGATCAAACCTAATGTAGGAAAATTGAATCACTAACCATGGGCCACACAGCAAACATACACATCGGTCTAGCTCACGTAGCTTAATAGTGTGTGTGGTCTTGCTAATAAACTATCTGTTAAATCAAGCGGTGGACATATTTTCTCACAAAATACCTAGAGACGACCACAAGATGAACTTGCGCTTGGAATGGTAAATGAGTAATACCCTTTAGTGGAAGTGGCTGGAAATTTGTAATTCTATATAAGTACCGTTTCAATTTACTTAGACAGATCTCAAGATAAGAGATTTGGCTTCCCACGAGAGCGGTAAATTATCAGCAAATTACATCAACAAGACGGAATATAATCCCTTCTATGGGAAAAGCCGAACGGTAATCCGTTCTTAACAATGAATACACTGTTAACGTGAGTAAGATATTGCAATCGATTATTTCAATCTGAATATAATTGAAAAACTATTTCCTCATTCCCAGTCTGAACAATAAATAAACAATTGTGAATGGTCGATGAATTGACCGCTGTGACCCGTCGGTGCCAGGTACGGCAGAGTAATCTATTATCCACTTTAGATCGTAGCATTACGTGAAATTACTACATAAATAACGATTAAACGGATCAGTTTGTTTTTCTAGGCACATAAGCTATCATTAGATAAAAAAATATTTTCAATAAGTATTTTATTGTTGTATAATGCGCCACACCCCTCTAAATGCTCGTCATTTACGGATAATAGAAATAAATCCATTTCGTTATTCCCCAGAATCCCGGTACTTAGATTACTGTTTGAAAGATATCGAAGGCTATATCAAGTATATCAAGTCCACTGATGTTGCAAAAAAACTTAGTAATTGGGTCTGGAAATAAATGCTTGTCGATATCATCTTCCCAATGAATAAATAAATCGTCTGATGTAACATGTACAGAAAAATTGATTCAAAGTAAAGAACACGAAGAGCCTATTAATGTGTGTCAGTTACTTTTATAATCCATAAATAAAAGTGAAACTTGAACAAAAACGACAGCGAGTTTTACCGTCCCACAATCTAACATCTTAGAAAACACCGTATATGTGTTTATTGAACAGCCCGCTTTTAAAAACCCAAAACAACCGAATTCTAAGCCGTTACTTTGACGCCGCCTTTGATGTGAGGAGGGACTCGATCCCATACAGCTAATCTCATTTCGGTAATATGACGAATGTTGAGTGGCATTATGAGACGTTTCACAATAAATACACTGTATTGTGAAGAAGTAAATTGTGGTCCGATTCGAGAAGGTTCGCTCAACGTTCAATAGAGTTAGCGCGAAACGAATAAATAATCTCATTTGCGCCCAAGGCTACCAATTCAAGTAGGCGTGCAATTCGTGAAAAATTGCACCTGCGCCAAATAGGATTAGCCGTAAGTAACTCCGGACAAAAATATTTTCGCAAAATTGAAAGCCCGTAATTGTATAAATTACGAAAGAGAAAATCTCGCTGATAATTCTATACAAAAATCTTGCTTTTAAATTTATCTCCGCTTTATAGTTATAGTTTACTTTGCTAAAAGAAGTCAGGATGTTTATCAAGAAACTACGGTATGCCTTCTTTGAATCCGATTCGACTTATGCACTTGAATGAGTTCGAATAGACAGCTATTGATTCAATGGTAAACAACAGGCTCTAGCAATGATAAGCATAAGTACTGTGTGTCTAGAAAAAATTCATTCCTTTCAACAAGTGCTGGTAGTTGTACTTTGTATAGTCGCCACTAGGGGAGTCAAATATTCGGGTTCTCGCAGAATAATTCCACCATTCATTATGTTCGCAAATACTGTAATGCGTTTCATGGGAGTAACGAAGTTATTTATCAGAAAGCACAAAATATACGAACAAGCACACTAAGTTCCAAGTAAACTAGTGATGACGAGGATTCTTTCAGTATGACCAATTAAAAAGACGCCTGAACTTGATGGAACGCATAAAAATGGATTACGAAGCGACAGCGGTGTTTTTCATCATCAACTTGTGAAACTTGCGTAGGCGCTGAAGTCGCTGATAAATCTTTTCGTCTGTTACGATACGTTACGTAAAATTCTATGATATTCGATTACCAAACGACTGAAGTGGGCTTTTGAACAACGGGAGAGGAGGTACAAAAATAAACAGTCGTAACGTTTTGTTCAGTGCTATGTGACACACCGGTCAGCTATTTTACAACAGGAAGTCTTATGTCCCGAACCAAAATCAAAATTTCGACATTTTTCGGAGGAAAAATAAGTTCTTTTCAAAATCATAAACGCAAGTTGCATAGTGGGGCACGAAAATGAAAAATCCCACTTCCAAATTCGAAAATCCGTTTTTGTAACTTTTTTCCTGTTACCCTCAGCGTAACCCTACTGATAATTCACATGCACGAATGGAATATATGTAAAAGAACTTACCGCTTGCTGGGTAGAGTCCTGTAGTGTACGGATACAAGTAGGAATAACACGCTGCAGCGGCAGCCGATGTCGGATAATTGACGCATGCGGCAGCAGCGGCGGCTGTCAGGGAAGCTCGCAAATAGGGCATCATCGGCGTCGATGAAAAATTCGGTATCAGGGCGTCCGAACTGATATGGGAAGGAGCTTGTTTCGCCAAGATATTGTCGATGCTGAATTGTAGCGACATATTTTTCTTCGGTTTCGTTGCTTGGTTTTCTTCTGACGTTTGGATACTACGAAGATTACTTCTTTTCCACTATGATGGGTACTATCGATCACAGTACGAAGATATTATTTGGATTTTTGGGTACTCGACAACCAGGTCGGAATTTCAAGACACCAGGTCTTGAAAAATAAAGTCGTTTTTCAATAAAAAAATCGGCTAATGTTGGCAAGCCGTATTTGTAGTCGTCTCAGACGAACAGTATTTGTCTCGCAGTCAATGCTGAGTAGAAATCTTCTCAAAGACGTAGAAAATATTCGATTGGTATACCCGCTACGACAGTGTACCAGCCACTGAATAGATATCTAAATTTTGTACACGGGAGAGTCCTGCTCCGATAATATACAAAATGGTGCGAAATCACACGCTGCCTCTTCACTTGTCTGTTGTCATAAGCTCATCTCTTGTCGAATGAAGTCAGAATTTCGCGTTTACCTTGTCTTTAGCACGAGGAGAGCTCAAAATCAGTCAAGCCTTAAGTCTACCCAACCAAATCAAATCCAGGAGAAATACTCTCTCGTGAATTTTTTTTAACATGGCCCTATAAGATTTAACTTATAGAACTTTTCAGAATACCTCTGGACTTTGTCACAGATGTCGTCATTCATAGTAAAAAAACTAGTTTACCCGAATAAGGGTGTACAACGTTAAATAATGGATAACTGGAGTAGTGTAAATATTACACAATGCTAATTCGAAGGTACAATACTTATGATATACGGTATATACATTTTGTTTTAAACAAAACATTCTTAATAATATTTTATTTATTAATTATATTATCTATTTAACACATACGAACTCACTCAAATGGACTAATTTGAGAATATTATTTAAATGACGATGTCCACAGGCCGCCCCTGATTAAAAAAAAGAAAAAAAATATTGCTGTTGGATATGCTATATTTGTTGTTTGAGTTGTTTAATAATACGAATACATGGCAGTGAGAAAGATATCACCACTTTACAATAGAGGAGCCGAAGGTACCCGTTAGGTAAAAAATATATATTTCGAAACACTACTGAAGCACTTTAAGGCATGGTAAATGAATCCCTGTGTAAAGATCTTTGCTCGAAATCTCAAACATTTGGCAATATCTGAATGATCGTAACTTCGTGTACACTGTAACAGTACTTTTCAGGAGTTTATCCATGTAATCGTTTGAATTTAAACAAGGCTCATTGTTTTCGTAATACGAAATTATGAATTATAACATTTTTGCGGTTTACTGAACTCTTCGACGGTTGTAATTTAATCATAATCCTTATGTTCAGTTGGACTCAAAGGATTACAAACATTCTTGTCTCGTTACAACGTTATTAACGAACTGACGACTTAATATTACTGTCGAACAGCGTGTAGCCTACGTATGAAAAAGCAACAAACAACATACCATTACGAGTGTAGCTTACAAAGATTTTCGTCGAGGTGCCGTTTAACAGCTAACTTTTTGCCAAAGGTAGCGTTTAATGGATTTATCTCAGAATTTCCATGTTCATTTACTGCAAAAGCGCAGGTGCCTAATTCGGTAATTGTTATTCAGATCATGAATTTTTATTTATCGAAAGAGAAAGAGAATTATCAAGAAATCAGTGCTATCTATAATTATCTTAGCTGATAACAATGTTCATCACCTAAATTGCACACTGATACTTTTATTCTCATAAAACGAGGGGATACTGTTCAGAGTAATATTCCTCGAGTAATAAAACAAACAGGAGTCAAGTTCCAACAGAACAGCATAGGCTGTTGGTGTTTGGTTACAAAACATCCCTTGTTGTCGTAACTGGATCGAAATGAATAGCATGCTACTTTATACTTTATCTTCCCGATACAAATTTGGGAAGCGCAAAATTACGCCAGAACTTTCAATAGATATTTTCATTTCCTGCTACAATGGCAAGTGAAGAATCACACTAAAATTCTAAGTATTCCAACAGAATTTATTTATTTGAGCTAATGTCCAGGAATCGCTCAGCTTAAAAAACGTATCTGGAAAACGGGAATTACTTTTCAAAACCTGTAAATTGCTTACAAGATTCTTATGTTGAGGTCATCTTGGTTAACCTCTTTTTGACCATCACAGATTAATAAATGGTAATGTTAAACTTTAGACTTGAAGTATTCAGATAAATCCTTTGATTAATGGGACTTTCGTTTCAATGGTTAACATGAAGTGGGCGAGCAGACACATTTTTCGACACATACGAAAGATATCAGAATCGTTTACTAAATTCCAATCTCGTTAATATCAAGATATATGACTATTTTCATGCTTTTATGGGGCTGAACGAACTATCGCGTGTCCTCGAACAACAATACGAGCGTGGAGGTTGTCTATGGACGAAGCCTTGTCGCGCGTTTAGCACGCAACGGTGACACATAAGAACAAAGATTTTTTTATTGCTATTTACAGAAAACTAACATGGCCGTCACTTATTATGAGTCAGCCGTTAACGATAGCCTTCGAATAATTTAGCTCATCATTATCTTGTTCCAATGATCGCGCGAACTTTTCTAAATTGCAAAATGAGGATTCCTTCGGCGAAGTGTAAAATTCTATTGTTGAAACAAGGAAAACCCCCAGATATATTTTTCATTATACATCCATCCATACCCCTGCATTTCAATTCTTGTGTTTATTTTCCTTGCAGTTAACTTGTTAAAAATTGACTACGGCCCGATTAAACAACAGATAAATGATAGTCAGGTCTCACGCTCTCAAGAACAAGAGTTCCGTACTTGAAAATCTCTATTCAGTAATAGGGGTTTACCGGGTCCTCGTGCTTCGGTTCAGCCGTAAAGTGCACTCCTTAGTGTGAATGAAGAGAGAACAGGAAACTATTAAAATTGTTGTGTTTCGAAATCGGGTTAATTGATGTTCGTATACGTATACGTATATACTAAAGATAGTTTATACTTTCAATTATTATTCAAATTTAAACATGCCAGATAATGAATGAATCGGTATGAAACAATTTTTATATTATCATATCGCATGATTTGTTTATTCGTTGTAGATCAACTCGGCAATTGCGAACCACATACCAAATCGTCGCCATTTTATTTAAAACTGAGGTGATTCAGTAAGCTCATTTTCAATACAGAATTGAAACTTCCCGAGAAAGAGCGAGAATTTTTATGTAAGGATGTGAAAGTAATATACCAGAAAGACTTGATAATCCAATGCGCTTTAATCCGAGAGGTTTCATTTCCGAATGCTATGATTGGGTTTCTTGTGAACTTAAAACTATTTGTTTTTCTAACGCTGTAATTCCGTTTCAGTTTTATGACTAACAAGATTTAGATCAAAATATCGGTGAGGGAGAAAGGGTCTGTTTAACTACACCCCATGATGCAATGACGCACGCTACAATTGAAACTGGATTTTAAGTAGGTACTGGTTGTAGTGAAAAAAATGATCGTAGAAATCACATGCGTTTTAGGGTCTTCGGATAAAATGCATCACCAGTTGGTAACCAGGCTTTTTAAAATTGCAGTCAACTAAAATGTATGAACCCATGGAAGAATCGCAGTCAACTAAAATGTTAGCACACATGAAAGGACAAACGTCATAGCATAAATACTTTAATCAACCATTGAAATCCAATACTGTATAAGTAATGATGGAGACGTTTTTGTGCAGGGGATTTTCATGCGACTGTGGGTGGGTTGGAGAAAAGC